>PVJL010008653.1:0-64662 GCA_004026885.1 Lyroderma lyra
CACCCGCCCCTGGCCCCGCCCCCACTGCCTCCCAGGCCGCCCCCACCCCCACCCTTGGCGCAGACAGTGGAGGCGGGTAGTACTGCCTGCTCTACTGGGGTGAGGTGCCCCCGTGCCTTGCCCAAGGGGAGCCTCCAGTGCCCACTGGTGGATCAGAGACACAGTGAGCCCGACAGCTCATGGGGGAAACTAAGGCTTTAGACCCAGAGATTTCTGTGGGGCCAGGAGCAAACACAGGGAGAGGCCAGGCTTGTTCTCTGCTCCCTGGACTGCTCTGGGGCTGTCAGATGTCCCTGAGAGGCCGCCATGCCCGCCGCTGTCCTGCGCCCCCACCGCAGCCGCTGGTGCGATGCTCCTGGGCAGACAGACGGCAGCCTTCCTGGAGGAGGAGGCAGACTCGCCCCGCCGCCAGCCTCTCCTTGCCACTGCCCCCCTTTCCGTGGGACCGCTGCAGGTGCTCGTGTAAATGCGATCGTACGATATCTGCCTGGCGCGTGTCACTAAGCATAGCGTCCTCGAGGTTCATCCACGCGCAGCAGGTGTCGGAACGTCCTTGTTAAGGCTGAGTGACGTTCCACAGCATGTAAGAGCACACCGTTCACTCACCGATGATGGACCTGGGCATCGTGCTGCTGGGAGCTGGGGCGGACAAGGTCTCTTGGAGCCCTGCGTTCCGTTCTTCGGGGCGTGTGCCCGGAAGTGGGGTTGCAGGGTCCGAGGGTGGCTCTGTGCTTAATCTTTTGAGGCACCGCTGCTGTGTGCACAGAACCCAGACTGGCTTCCGGAAGCACTTGCCCAGGGGGATGGCGGTGCGGCGGGGGCACAGGGACCCGGCCCCATTCCCACCCTCCCGCTCCCGTTGCAGAGGGTCCCCTGGTGAGGCCCGTGGGTCGGAAGGCTGCCCCGCAGACCACACGCCTGGGGCCCGGCGCCGAGGGGGAGGCCCTGTCCAGCAGGCGGAAGAGGCACCCCGATGAGCCTGGCCAGTTTGCCGTCGCCCTGGTCATCGTCTACCGGACCCTGGGGCAGCTCCTGCCTGAGCACTACGACCCCGACCGCCGCAGCCTCCGGTGAGGCTGGCCCCGGGGGCACAGGGGGGCGGGGGGCCCGTTTCCTGAGGGTTCCAAGGCTTTTCATAAATTCGGATCTGGACCACCCCAACGTTTGTATGAGGACCTCACGGTCCTGCCACGCCCTGGGTCTGCCAAAGGGACACGGTCCTCAGCAGATGCCACCGCTGACGCAGGGCTCAGCAGTGTAATCTCTGCTCACAGCATCCGTTACCCCTTCCCCCACGCCTGTCTGCCTTGGGCCCCTGGTGGCCCAGCGCCAAGGGCTGCCTGGTCAATACTGGCCCGAGAAGCCAGTGCTGCCCAAAGGGGCCTCCTGGCCCCGATCGGGGGTGGGAACATACCCAGGTTTCACTTTTTCCACCATAATACCATTTTCCAGATCATTCCCTGGGTCTGTGGTCTTCACAGTTATCCTTAGGGGCTGGACAAGCTTCCACTGTGGGTGTGGTTATTCCACCAGGTTCCCCCAATCGGACAGGTTCGTCATGTCCATCGTGTCTGCCCTTCTATGTCACAGGCTGAAACATCTTTGCACACATACCTTCTCTTCATTTATAAATTTCCAAAGGTCACCTCCAACCCAGAGGCGACCCACGCCCTGAACGCGGCCCATCAGTGACAAAGCCCGCACTGAGCCAACGCAGCCACCACATGGGCCCTTCCCAGGAGCAGAGGCTGCAGCCCCGAGCTCGCGCCCCGCCTGGGGGACGTCTGTCCCGTGTCCTCGTCATGTTTGTACATGGACGTTCAACTGTCTTTTTCTAAGTGTGGTTGTGCCTGTGGCCTTGCTCTTCAACCGCAGGCTGCCGAACCGGCCCGTCATTAACACCCCGGTGGTGAGCACGGTGGTGTACAGCGAGGGGACCCCACTTCCCAGCCCCCTGGAGACGCCCGTGCTGGTGGAGTTCGCCCTGCTGCAGACCGAGGAGCGCACCAAGCCCGTCTGCGTGTTCTGGAACCACTCCATCACGTAAGCGCCACGTCGGGAGCCAGGGCGGCCATCTCCTGCCCCTGAGCTCTGCACTTTCATGGGGGGCTTTGCTGAGGCTGGAGTGCACCCCCAGGTCCCTAGCACCGCACTGGCAGACTGTCCTGCAGGGCATCGTTTTAGCCTGTGTCTCCTCTTCCAGCCTCTCGAGCGGGGGGGCTCATCCTGGGGTGTCAGAGTCCTCCACATGCAAAGTTACACACATGTGGACATACATGTACACACAGGCACCTGGAAGTACAGACACACATGTGCATACACACACCCGGATATGAACACACTTACATGTGCACACACACGTGTATACACGCAGGCCAACACGGAGATGGGGCTGGTCACCTGTAGGGTTCCCCTGACACAGCAGCCGACAGGCACCCCGTCCACAAGCAAGCGAGGCGGGGGCTTGTTCCGGATGCACACGTGGGAGGCGGGACTCGGGCTGGGCCCTGGGCCCTTCTGCCAGCAGCAGGAGATCCCAGATGTGGGGGCGTCCCCATACCAGACAGGGGTGCCGGACCTCACCTGGCCCGACCCAGAGAACAACACAGCAGCTGGGAGGCTGGTTTTACCTCTCGGGGGGGGCCGTGCCCACCTCAGCAGGATCCATTTGGCCCATCCCCTGCCCCCGCTTCACCGCCATGCTTGACGCTAGCATGGAATCTTGTGCATCTGGGAGTCAGTCCATTCCTGTGCAGCCAGACATTCCTCAAAGTCATGTTTCCACTGGATGGAGTGGGTGTCTACTGAGTGGGGGCTCTGCTGGGTGCTGGCGCCCGGCCTGCGTGGGCTCACGCTGGGCAGCGGGCTTGGCGCAGCAGGGAGCATGCCTCGCTCTTCCCGTCCGGTCTGTTTCCCAGCTTCTAGCTAACGAGCCAGCAGCACGGAGCGTGGGCTGGAAGGGACGCTCGGCCTACGGCACCGCACACGCCGGGCCCACTTCTCCGAGGAGGGGGGCGTGAGGGTCTGTGTCTTGCGGGAGCCCAGCTGTCTCTCATGGCCCCTTGATGGGACCCCGGCCCTTAGCTGCGGGCCTCATGACCCTCAGCTGTGGGCCTCATGACCCCGTTTCATGCCACACCTACCGTCCTTGCTTTCTGAAAGCTCTTGGCCAGCACGCATCTGCCTTCGCGCCCCGTTTTACAGATGCGAACACCGACTTTCCCAGAGCCTGGGCGGGCGGGGCGCCCTCTGGGGCGAGGCACACCCGTAGCAGCCTGTCCTGCGGGGCATCCCGTCCGTCATGCCGGGGTGATGACCGGGCCCTGCCTACAGGCAGTGGCTGTAAAAGCTTGTGCAATCGCAAGATGAAAGTGTAAACGGAATGGGAGGCGTCATTTCTTAAGTTGCCCAGACTCAAAAGAAGACGGATGTACACAGCGGCTGTTTTAACAATTGACTCATGTTCCTGACAAAAGGGGCGTGGGGTGGACCCGAGATGTCCCGTTTCAGTTTTACTGCTGGTGACACACAGGCCATGGACTTCCCAAGGAGCTCCTTAGGGGCCCAGGCCAGCCACAAAAGGGAAGGGAGAGTGTTCACACCGTCCCACGTGACAGCAGGGACTGTGGCCCTCAGCGGGTGACGGGTGCTTGTGCAGATGGTGCATGGGCTCCAGCGGGGGTGGGGGGCCTTGGAGACGCCAGTGGTGGAGGGAACCATCCCCCCATTTTTCTTTGCAGCCCTGGTGGGCCTGGAGGCTGGTCGGCCAAGGGCTGCGAGCTGCTGTCCAGGAACCGGACCCACGTCGCCTGCCAGTGCAGCCACACGGCCAGCATGGCTGTGCTCATGGACGTCTCCAGGCGCGAGGTGGGCAGGGCCCCTGGGGCAACCTGCCCACCTGGCAAGTGTCCAGGGCCATTGATCCCTTGGGGTGCTTAGCCCGGCCCCAAACCTGCCCCCTCCGCCAGCTGTGTCTTTCTGTCTAAGCCCTTTGACCAAACCCCATCTGTTCTGGGAGAGATGGCCAGCTCTGTTAGCATTTCCATAACAAAACCCCCTGGAAAGGGCTTCAGAGAGGCCGGGCTCTAAGTCAGACACGGGGGCGGCGGCCCCTAGCCTCAGACCGAAAACCGCCCGGAACGTGCACCTTTCAAAGCCGGGTTCCCCGCGGTCTCGTAGATGCTGCTGCCTCGCCCCCCACTTTAAATTCTAGAGGAGAAAAGCATCGCTGGCGGGAAAAAAGGCAGTCTCCCTTCCACGACCCACGTGCTGGCCCCAAGGGGCAGGGGAGGCCCAGCCAGAAGCCACCCGGCCTCAGGGTCACGTTCAGAGGCCTGGGAATCCCGAGTGGCCACTGTGGGGCCCGCGCAGGGCGCCATGCTGAGGTCAGCCTGGGTCAGAACGCCAGAGTCCAGCAACCAGAACGGGTCTGGGCGACCTCACTGTGGCCTCCGTCTCGTCCCGGGTTTTGTCCCAAGAGGCCAGGTGATCGTCCATCCCAAGGGCTCTCGGGTGTGCAGCGCCCACGTTTCTGTCACGTTCCTGGGTGCATGAGTCAGCCCTGAGCTGCTGCTGATGGTGTCGGGGTGACCAGAGGAGAGTGTGCCCTTGGGCCTACCCCTGGGAGCAGCACTTTCTGACAGGTTCCGGCGTGGAGGAAGTTAATTGTATTTGTCCACGTGGAATTTGGGGGTCTGCTCATGGCCAGGAAGCTGAGCTTTGGGAATCGGGGTTCCTGTGCCCCCTCCCCCTGGGGTTCCTCAAGGCCAGATGTCTGTGAATAGCCCCCCCAGCTTTTGGGAGGTTTGCAGCACTGCTCCCTCCAAGAGACACCCCAAATTAGTCCCAGCATGGTCCTGACCCCTGCAGCGTCCCCTGGGCAGCCCTGTTCAGAATTCTGGGTGAGTTCAGAACAGTGTTTTCCGGAAGCTACCAGAGGACCAGAGCTTCTTGGTCCCCAAATGCCAAACTCCACAGGGCGCTGGGTCCTGGACGGGTGTTAGAGTCTGCAAAGCGTAGGAGACGAGGGCCCCTCTGCCTTCTATGTAAACTGAGTCTGGAAGGGTCCCTCCCTAGGTGGACAGCAGTGTTTGTGTGTGAGGTTTTTTCCTTCCCTTACTGTTAATTTTTTATTGTGGCAAAACGTGCTACGATTCACCATCTCGGCCATGTTTACGAGAATGGGGGGGGGGCACCCAGTCCGTCCACACTGTTGTGCGGCCAGCACCCCCATCCATCTCCGGGCCCCTGTGTGCCACCCAGACTTCTCATCAGGGTCTGGCTCCTGGCCGGTACCCCCGGAGAGCCACGCCGTAGTCACGTGGGTTCCTCGCAGCCCACACGTTCGCGAGTCTTTATTGTGCATCAGCTCCCTCACAGCCAGGCCCTTCCATTCTCTTTTCGGTACCCAACCCGCCTGCAGCACGGCGAGGTCCTGCCCCTGAAGATTGTCACCTACGCGGCGGTGTCCTTGTCCCTGGCCGCCCTACTGGTGGCCTTCGTCCTCCTGGCGCTGGTGCGGACGCTGCGTTCCAACCTGCACAGCATCCACCGGAACCTCATCATGGCTCTGTTCTCCTCCCAGCTGGTCTTCGTGATCGGGGTCACCCAGACGGGAAACCCGGTGAGGCCCCGCCCCTCGCCCCTTCCCCTCCAGACGGGAAACCCGGCGAGGCCCCGCCCCTCGGCCCTCCCCCGCCAGACGGGAAACCCGGCGAGGCCCCGCCCCTCGCCCCTCCCCCGTGGGTGGCCTTTACCCGAGCCTGGAGCAGGGGGGTCTCTCACCTTCGTAAGGCGCCGAGCCGCGGGTGTGCACTGCAGTGCCATGGGGGCCTGGTGCAGCAGGGGGGATCCAGGAATCCCCCGCCCAGTCAGGCGGGCTCCGGGCTGGGCGCCCAGGGGTGGGGGTCTCCCTCCATGTCCTCCGTGGGTGCCACGTCCAAAGGGCCAGGGGCTCCAGTCACATCAACTCTTACTTTGCTGGTGAGACACCAGCGACCTCATCAGAAAGTTCAGTCATTCGTCGCGGCCCAGAGCCTACGAGCTGTGACGGGACCGTTGGTGGCCTGAAGACGCGGCGTGCACACTCTGCCCGGGCTGCCCCTCGGTGGCCTGTCCCACGCTGCCTTCCCGTGATTGGCCACGTGCCTCCCCGGGGAGGCAGAGGGGCATCTGGGGGGACCCAGAATTCAGCGAGGTGGTGCTGAGAGGAAGAGGAGGCCAAGGGAGTGAACAGGGAGAGGAGGGGACGAGGAGGGGGACGGGGAGCTTCCAGGCCGTCTGGCTCAACACGGGGTGTCCTCAATGATCCCGGGTCATGCAGCTGCATGGGCTGTCACCTGGCCTCCTGGGGCATCGTGTGGGCTCATGGGGTGTCTGTGCCCATGGGGGCTGCATACGCTCATGGGATAGGTGCAAGTAGAGGTGACTTTCCCGGAGAGGCTGTCCCTTCAGGAAGTTTGGCCGCAGCTGGAGGGGGAGCTGGGGCTGGTGGAGCTTCCGTGTGACGCAAGTGATCTGAGCCCAGGGATGAGCTGGGAGCTGGGGTGACCCTGGAGAGGGGCAGGGACTAACTTTGGAGGGGAGCTGGCTGGTTTTCCACTGTACAGAGAGGATTTTCAAACTACAAGGGTCACAGCGTGCTGGCGGGGTACAGAGCAGGTGCAGGCTCTGGGCTGGGGCTCTGCGGACTCACGGCAGCTCATTGACACGTGAGCCCCGGGGTGAGGGCACCAGGGCCAGCGAGCCTGAGGGACCTGCCCAAGGACACGCAGTGCACTGTGTGTGTGTGTGTTAGTTCATGCCCATCGCTAAGTGGTGACCCTGTAGCCCCAGAGAGATGCGAGGCCAACTGACCCTCCCACACGCAAATGTAGCGGGACTCCTGCCAAGGTGAGCAATGGGCCGTCACCCTCAGGGGACCATCGCAGTGCCACGTGCTGGTGACATAGCTGTTTCGTCCTGTGCCGAGGACCTACTGATTGCCACTGTATTTAGCCCACCAAAGACCCAGATCCAAGAAAAGGCCTCCCTCCCCACCTTCGGAGACCCCATTCCAAACCCGGACACAAACGTCAGGTGCCAAAATGGTGCCATGGTGGTGGCGGCGGGGTGGGGGAAGAGCTGGGCAGGCTGTCCATTTGCCATCCAAGGGGAGGGGGCCAGGATGCAGGTTGGGCATCGGGTCACCCAGAGCCCACGGGGCCACGCCAAGCAGCGCCACCCTCCTTCTGCGAGCAGCGTGGCACCACGCAGAGCCGTGAGCAGTTCTGCATCTTAGGAAGATGACCCTGGCAGTGGGAGGATGGGTGGAAGTGACCGCAGGTCAGAGAAGCAGCCCGGGTGGTATGTTCGTACCAGAACCCAGGCCAGGACTGCAGGTGTGAGCAGGAGGTGGGGGTTGGGGCCAGCCGGGCCCGGACAGAGGAGCCGGGTCTGCAGAAGGGTCGAGCAGGCGGGGCACCACTCAGCGAGGTGGCAGCTCCGACAGACGGGGTCTGCGTGAGGCTGGACGCTGCCCTTGGGGGTGAGACAGCATGGGAGGCACCCCCCACACACACACGTGAAGAGGAGATGTGTCTGTGGGAGTGGGCACCCAGACAAGGACAGTTTTTTGGATAGCTGGCCAGGGCCACTTGCAGACCTGAGCTCTTCTTCCTTGTTGATTGCAAGCAGTGGGACCCCTGGAGACCCCTGTCAGGCAGCCAGACCCCCCTCAGGGGGGAGGGTGGGCAGTCCCACCTGGTCAGTGGGCAGAGGCAGAGTGTCCCAGGTGACAACTTGAGAGGGCCACACCGACCGGGGGGACCGGGAGCACTAGGCCTGGCACAGAGCACAGATGTGTAAGCGGGATGGGGCGCAGGGTGCTCCCCCAGCACGGTGCAGCTGCAGCTGGCTCTCTGCCCCCACTCAGGCCGGCCAGGCGCACCTCCACCCCCGCGTGCAGCCCTCATCCACGGCATGACTCGCGGCAGAGCCCTGCAGGCCTGGCTCGGAGCGCTCCGGGGCCGGGCCGTCACGTGGGGCTGGGCCGCCGCTGGTCCCTGAACCCCGCATGTGAAATGCGGGGAGGCCCCGCTCGCCTCCAGCCCTGACCCCCCGGCTCCCGGTGCGGCGGTGAGCATGGAGAAGGGGGGCGTGCCCGGGGCTCGGCACCGCACCCCGCCTTCGTGGGTTTGCCGTGCACCCCCACACCTCTGGGCGAGGCTCTGTCTCCCAGCTGGCTGGCCGTCTGTGGCCGCGTTCTGTCCGTGTCCCGCCGCTGCAGCGCGAGCCCGTGCTTTCGTGGGTTTGCTGTGCACGTCGTTTAAGGCAGCAAGCCACCGACCTCAGGGCTCTTCCCTTTCCTAAACCTACAGCGCTCTGGGGAGGCGGGGGGCGTTCGGGTGGGGTGCGCCCAGCCCTCCCCTCACCGCTCAGGGCAGGCTCTGACCGTGCCTCCAGTCACAGCCTGAGACTCCTGTGTGGGTCCCTGCCCTGTGCGGTGCTGGACAAATGATCATCAGTGGTCCCTCCCTGGTCCCCAGGCTTTTGTTCCTTGAGGGAGCACGGCCCGTTGAGGTCGGCATGACAGCAGGTGGCACTTGTGTCCCCGCGAGCCGGCGCGCTGGGCACACTGCCCTGGCACCGAAGCACCAGTGGTCTCTATTGTGGGTCGAGATGGGGGCCCTGTGTCTGCTCCCGCCTTGTGTGCCTGCTGCAGTCGGGTGCCTCCTTGGCAGTCGCAGACCCTGGGAGGGTGGATGGAACGTGTTGGGGTGCGTCCCACTTCTGGGGCATGGCCAGCAGTGTGCTGGGACTGGGGGCCTTTCCCGCCCCTCTCCCACCCTCTGCAGGGGAGCCTGCCCACGTCTCCCAGGGGGCTGGCCTTGGCCCTGGTGGGGGGCAGCCCTGCCCCAAAGGAGCTGGGTGCGGGCGCGCTTGGCCGAGGCTCAGAGCTCTGCCTTCTGCCCTGGAGCACCTCAGACTGGACTTCACCTCAGAGGCTGCGCTCCCCCAATCCCACCGTTTCCCCAGCCCCTCCCCACCCCTGCCTTTCTCCCGTTCCCACATGGCCTTTGGTGTCCAGGGACACAGGCTGGCTCACCAAGGCCCCCAGGGGCCGGGGCGTGGTCCCTCGGCTGCCCTAGGAGTTGCCCTCCTCTTCCCTGCACTCGGCCACCGGCCAGGCTCAGCCGCCCGGCACAGGACAGAGGCAGAGCGGGCACAGATAAAAGCCCCGGAGCAGTCAGTGTAGGGACAATGGTGAACATTCTGTCGTTGGCCGCGGAGGTCACGGAGCCCAGAGCTCCTCCCTCCCTCTGGCCGCACTGGCTGGACCAGGGAGACCTGCTCGAGGGCCAGGGGTGGTGGGCCAAGGCCAAGGTGATGGTCTGGGGCCCGCAGCCTGAGCCGGCTACCTCCACAACGTATTTTAAACTTCGCAGGGCAACATTTCAGAATCTGGAACCGCAGCATGAAACCCCAGATTTCCAGCTTTGACTGGAAACAGCAGAGTTCCTGCCTGCCTCTTGTCCCCAGGCTGTGCTGGCTCATGGCACCGATCTGGGCTGGGGAGGTGAACCCCCAGGTGCTTCACCCCCCCATCCTCTGTTCTACATTGGGAGCCTAAGACACTGTGACTTAGGGCGCTCAGCCACTCTTGGGTGAACCAAACACAAACGAATGAAGTCGAGTTCCTTGTTCAGAGTTGAGACCCGCACGTTTGCCGAGGGGCCAGTCTGGTCACTTCCCTGCCAGCCCCAACCCCGCCGGCCCTCAGCCCGGTGGGCAGGTGCTGAGCGGGCCCCTCTGTCCGCAGTTCCTGTGCACGGTGACCGCGATCGTCCTGCACTACGCCTACATGAGCACCTTTGCCTGGACCTTCGTGGAGAGCCTGCACGTCTACCGCATGCTGACCGAGGTGCGCAACATCGACGCGGGGCCCATGAGGTTCTACTACGTCGTGGGCTGGGGCATCCCCGCCATCGTCACAGGTGAGAGCACACGGAGCAGCCCCGCTGGTACCTGGGCCAAGAACCGATCGCCACTGGGGGATGCACCTGACATTAATGACACAGGAACCCATGTGAGCTCAGGCAGCACCCCCAGGCACGGCCACCTCTGCCTTCTGTCCCCAGCTTGGCCCGGCCCCGGCATGGCAGGCTCCAACTCCGCACACTGCACACACGAGTGGTCATCCAGTAGCCACTGTGGGGACGCATCTCCTGTCAGGTGTGAGCTCCATGAGAGCTGGGCCCGAGTCTGTTCAGGTTTCTGTCCACGACACTTAGCAGACAAAAACTCCATGTCTGCCCACAGCGTGGATGGGTTGGGGTGGTGGATGGATGGAAGGATGGATGGATGATTTGGGGGGTCCCTGAGCCCCAGTGACCTGGAAGAATGAGAGCTGAGGCGTGAGGAGGGAGCAGCTGGTTTTGAGGTCCCCCCATATACTGAAGCCCTCTGAAAACAAGGACTTGGTCGGGGGCTCAGGGGCCTCCCCTTGCATTTCAGTTTCTACCTACCTGCCCAGCGCGTCTGCCGTTACTGGGGCTTGTTTTCTAATTATAAGTTCAGCTCAGAAACCAAACTGTTGAATTTTATTTACATCAGATTTTATGAAGAGAAACAAAGACATGAGATCAGAATTATTGGCTAACTTTACAAAGGGGAGATTTAAATTTTTTCTCTGGCTTTCTGGACCCCGAATAAACTCAGATCTGAACCCTGGCCTATGTTGTCCCCTGTGGGCTGGCTGCCCCCAGCCCTGGGGACTCAGGCGATGGGAAGGGGGGTTAGTTCTCTGCCACAGGTGAGGCCCCACCTGTAGACGACCTCCTGGCCTTCCTGCCCAGTCCCACCACAGCTGTCCTTGTCTCTCTCTGGTGTCTCTTAGCAGCGCCGGCCCTGATAGGCTCCCTGTGGCTGCTCAGGCCCATGTGGGCCTGGTGGACTATGACTTGACACTGTGAGGGGCTCTGCTCCAAGGGGACCTGGGGCTTTGTCACATCCCAGCTGTTTTATCTCGGGCTCCTGGCCCTCACCTCTGAGGGCCGTGCTGGGGCCCCGGGACCCTGCCTGGGTGGGACTGGGAATGCCCTGCTTGTGCCTCCTGGGGTGTGGCCCTCATGCTCCCCTCCCTGTTGTCCAGGACTCGCGGTAGGCCTGGACCCCCAGGGTTATGGAAACCCCGACTTCTGCTGGCTGTCCCTTCGAGACACCCTTATCTGGAGCTTTGCCGGGCCCATTGGGACAGTGATAATTGTGAGTATGGGGGGCGGGGGCTCTCAGAACCCAAGCTTCTCGGGACTTGGGAACCAGAGTGCCCTCGGAGCATTGGCTGGAGGGGCTGGCTGGGTCACCGTCTCCTCCGAGCGGCCAGCCGGGCAGGAGCGGCCAGTCTCACCACGATGTGGCATTGTCCTCCGACCTGGGGTTCTGGGTTTCAGTCCATGTCCACTGGGAGACCGCTTGGCGACCACGGACAGGCTGGCACGTGGGCCCTGAGGCCTTCTCCTCCCGGCCACGCCTCCCTGAGTCCCCTCCCTGAGTCCCGGAGTCGGGGGGCTGCTCAGAAAGGTGTGTTAAAGGTCTGCTGTGAGGATACAGACGAGCTGGCTCCGTAACTTCCCTTTCTTTGTTTCGTTATTGCAGGTCAACACAGTTATTTTTGTTCTGTCTGCAAAAGTCTCCTGCCAAAGAAAGCACCATTACTACGAAAGAAGAGGGATTGTGTAAGTTGGTGCTGAAGCTGGCGGGCGGCTGGGGCTCAACACACAGACCCCGTGGGTCCGGGTCCCACGCCGGGCGCCTGGGGCGTGACGTGGCACAGACCCCCGTGTGTGGTTCCCACGCCGGGTGCCTGGGAAATGACGTGGCACAGACTCCGTGGGTCCGGGTCACACGCCGGGTGCCTGGGACGTGACGTAGCACAGACCCCGTGTGTCCGGTTCCCATGCCGGGTACCTGGGACGTGACGTGGCACAGACCCTGCGTGTCTGGTTCCTATGCCGGGTGCCCAGGACCCGATGTGGCACAGACCCCGTGTGTCCGGTTCCCACTCTGGGTACCTGGTACCCACTGTGGCAGAGACCCCGTGTGTGTGGTTTACATGCCTGGCAGAGCCCCTGGACAGTGCCTGCCACCCAGCAGGCTGGGCCCCTGGCCACTCCCAGCTCAGGTGCGGCAGTGTTGGGGACCCCTGGCTGGGCCACTCCAGGGGACTGATGACAGCTGCACAGATGGGGACTGACAGGCTGCAGTGGGGGAGGGGCCGAGGCTGTACCACCAGATCGTGCCGGAATCCACGTTGCTCTGGACACTGAAGGGGAAGGAGGGAGATGACCATAGGCCGGACCAGGCGGGCGGCAGGACAACAGCCTGAACAGGGAGGGGGACACGGCTGGGTCCTGGCGGTGTTGGGGGGAGGGGCCACAGCGTTGGTGGGAGGTTCACAGGGGCTGAGGGCTTCGGCAGTGCCAGCCCGGTGCCATCCCGCCATTCTTCTTACTCGGGTGATTCGGGGGCCCAGCACAGAAGGAACCGGCGGTGTCTTGGGTTGGGAGAGGAGAGGTGACCCACCAGAAATCCTCAGGGGCAGGCAGGGCGGCGGGAGTCCCGGAGCTGAGAAAGGGTCAGGGGCAAGGATTGCGGGGGCAGCCACTGGGCTGGGCGAGCGGCGCCAGGAGGTGGGCGGGGCTGGCACTGGGGGCGGGGCGCCAGGAGGTGAGCGGGGGCTGGGGCTGGGCGCCAGGAGATGGGCGGGGCTGACGCTGAGGGTGGGGCGCCGGGCAGAAGCAAGGTCTGGGGGAGGAAGGGAAGGTGGGTGGCCTGACACCCCGCCCCCGCCACAGCGCCCTGCTGAGGACCTCCTTCCTGCTGCTGCTGCTCATCGGCGCCACCTGGCTGCTGGGGCTGCTGGCCGTCAACAGCGACGTGCTGACCTTCCACTACCTCTTCGCCATCTTCAGCTGCTTACAGGTGGGCAATCGGGATCACCTGGCAGGGCCTCTGCTTGACCCAGCCCTGGTGAGGTCATGGGTCACTTGGGCTGCTTCCTCTCTGAAATGCCCCCACCTCGGCTGGCCGAGAGGGTCCCTGGGGAGTCCCTTGACCCAGCATCCAGGTTGTGTTCACTCTCAGAATGGACGGGGCTGCACATGGCTGATGTCCCCGTGCAGCCACAGTGAGTCCTCACCCACCACACACAGTCCCGCCACCAAAAAGAAACCTCTTGTCCCAACACAGGTCTCCCCAGAACCTCCCCAGGGCCCCTGTGTTGCCTGTCAAATACTGTCTTTGGCTCAACTGGGGTCGGGGTTCACAGCCCCACCCCTGCTAGCACAAGTCCCCAGGGAGGAGTTCACACCACGGGCTTCCCAGGAAGTTAATGAAAGACGTCATGTGGGGGGGACCCCCCCATGGGGTCCTCCTGGCCCCCCCGGTGCTGGCTGCCCTGCCAGGCTCCCCCCGGAAAGCAGAAGGCCCTGAGTGGGGAGGCTGGGCATGGCCGGGTGGGTGCCCTTGTGGCCGGGGCCTCCCAGCTCCACGCACCGGCGGCTGTGCTCTGCGTGTCCCCAGGGCAGCAGCCGACACACAGTGTGGCAGCGACCACACCCTGGCTGCTTTCCTGACACGCTGCCCCTCCGTCCAGGGCCTCTTCGTCCTCTTGTTCCACTGCGTGCTCAACAGAGAGGTCCGCAAGCACTTGAAGGGGGTCCTCGCCGGGAAGAAGCCACACCCAGACGACTCGGCCACCACAAGGGCCACCCTGCTGACGGTAGGCGGCCCCCAGCGGGTCTGGGCCGAACTGCTCACTAGGGGTCTGTCTGGGTGTGTGGACCAAGCCTCAGACGTAGCCCCATGGTGTTGGCATTCCTCACGAGGGGCATCACAGAGCTGTCCACAGAACAGGATGTCCAGCCTGATCAGATGGGGTCTGTCGGAGCCACAGCCCTGCTTTTTAAGGTCTTACAAGGGCAGAGCCCAGCAGGCAAGGACCCCCAACAGAAGCAGTAGCTGTGGGGGTGAGGCCGACCTATGTCCTCCACAGGGGACGCGCAATGGTGTCCTCTGGGCCTCTTCGAGCTCCTGTGCTCTGTGCCCAGCAGGGGCACTGTCAGAGTGCCAGCACTGGGGCTTGCTGTGGGGACAGAGCCACCCTGGTGGCCTCTGCTCAGCCTCTAACCAGCCTCCTTCCCCCAGCGCTCCCTCAACTGCAACGCCACCTACAGCGAGGAGCCCACCATGCTGCGCACGGCCCTGGGGGAGAGCACCGCCTCGCTGGACAGCACCGTCAGGTCGGCCCCTGCGGTGCCCTGCTGTCCTTCCAGGGCGGGGGTGGCAAATACTGGCTTCGTCACCTCTGTCCCAAGCCTACTGGGAAGGCTTTGAGCCATGTGTCCTGCCGTTCTAGTTGATTGGTGTTTCCTATGGGCTCAGGGAGTCACGTGTCCCCTGGGTGATGGTGCTGAGCCCACCCTCCTCACCCTCTCTAGGGATGAAGGGGGCCAGAAGCTCAGCGTGGCCTCAGGGCCAGCACGGGGTGGCCATGGGGAGCCAGATTCATCCTTCATCCCCAGGAGCACCAAGAAGCCCCACGGTACGTGTCCCCCAAAGGGTGGTCTCCCGTCAACCAGCGCATCCCCCAGGGTGCCTGGGTGAGAGCTTCTCAGCGGCTCTGTCTGTTCACGTCCCTTTCGGTCACTGGAGAACATATAGCCCTGAGGAGGTGTCTGCAGCTGTGTCACAATCAGAGGGTCAACCAGGACCCTGCTGCCCCCAGTGCCCAGAACTCATGTGGCTCCATTCTGCACTTTGTGGGGATCATGTCCCCCTGGCCTGAGCCCATCCCTCCTGTCCACTGGCCTGAGCCCGTCCCTCCTGCCCCCTAGCCGGAGCATGTCCCCCCAGCCTGAGCCCATATCCCCGCCTGAACCTGTCCGCCCTACCCCCTGGCCGGAGCCTGTACCCCAGGCCTGAGCCTGTCCCCACTGTCCCCCGGCCTGAGCCCATGCCCCCTGCCCCCCAGCAGGCCACGACTCGGACTCTGACAGCGAGCTGTCCCTGGATGAGCAAAGCAGCTCTTACGCCTCCTCGCAGTCAACCGACAGTGAGGACGAGGGTGTGGAGGCCAAGGACAAATGGGACTCGACTCGGGGCCCTGTGCACAGCACCCCCAAAGGTGAGGGAGCGCACACAGCAGGCCAGGATGCCGAGCTGAGTAGCATAGAGGATGGAGGGGGTGGGAGTGCTGGCAGGGGGCCCCCTCCTCACAGTACTCAGTACAGGCAGGTGAGTCTAGGAGCCTCTCTGGGGACCCTCACTGCAAGGACCTCACAAAGCTGACCTCACCTGCTGCAAGGGGAGCCAGCACAAGGTTCCTGGTTGTTGGGGTGCAGTGTGCGGGACTGCAGCCTGGGCCCCCACTGTCAGGACCTCCCTCTCTCAGCCTCGGAGGGTGTGGCCCTGCCCGGGCTGCAGGTCTGGGAGTGGTGGGTCACGGCCACTCAGGACTCACACTCCCGGAAGAGGGACATCTGCAGCCTTTTAGGGACATAGCTCCAAGCAGTGGGGGGGTGGGGCCACCTGCCTGTTGAGGGTTGCCCTTGTGACTGCAGACGCTATGGCCAACCACGTCCCTGCTGGCTGGCCCCACGAGAGCCTGGCCGGGAGCGACAGTGAGGAGCTGGGTGAGCAGCCCTGCCTGAAGGTGGAGACCAGGGTCAGCGTGGAGCTGCACCTGGACCAGCAGGGCAACCACTGTGGCGAGCGCCCCCCGGACGGAGAGAGCGGGGGCCCGCCCAGGCCTGCGGGCGCGCCCCCCACTCAGCCCCCGGAGCAGAGAAAAGGTGCCTTGGGGTGGTGAGGGCTCCACTCCTCCAGAAGTCTCTGGTCCTGAGGGCGGGGGACAGAGGGACCCAGTTCCTGGGCAGCTGGGGAGGTGGGGGCTGCTAGGTGGGGCGGGGCTTGATGGGCGGGGCCTGGTGGGGCGGGGCCTGGTCTACCAGGTTGGGGTGGGCGGAGCACGGTGCCGTTGGCGCGGGGCGGGGCCTGCTGCTTCCAGTGAGGTCGCACAGAAGCTGGTCCGTGGGGGATGGAGTCCTGGGGACGGGGTTGACAATGGACAGTTCTGACCTGTTACTTCCGGGCAGACAGAGGTGGCTTTCTGGCCCCGCCACCGGGTCTGATAGCCAAGGAGGGAGGCCCAGCGGCAAAAGGCTTCCCGGATCTGTAGGGACCGACCCTCCGTGAGCACCCTGGCAGCCGCAGGTCAGCTTGATGGTCACCTCCTCCATCTCCCACCTCCCAGGCATCTTGAAAAACAAAGTGACCTACCCTCCGCCGCTGACCGAGAAGACGCTCAAGTGCCGGCTCCGGGAGAAGCTGGCCGAGTGCGAGCAGAGCCCCGCGTCCTCGCGTTCCTCTTCCCTGGGCTCCAGCGACGGGGTCCGCGGCCCCGACGGCACCATCACGGTCAAGAACCCGCGCCGGGAGCCGGGGAGCGAGCACCTCAATGGGGTGGCCATGAACGTGCACGCCGGGAGCGCCCAGGCCCACAACTCGGACTCTGAGTGAGTAGGGGAGGGGGTGGGCTTCAGCTCGGGGGCAGGACCGCCAGGCAGACATGGGACAGAGATGGGACCTGCGCCTGGGGGCTGCCATTTCAGGCGCTGTGGGGGTACCTAGTCGAAGCCTCAAGGTCTCGTCCAGCCTTGAGTTGCCCAGACTTAAGACCCTGCTGGCCTAAGCATTTTATGAGCATCGTCCCCTTGGTTCAGGGTCATTACCACCCCACTTTGTGGCTGAGCATGCTGGGGTTCAGCTCAAAGGGCATCCCACTGCAGAGGGGACAGCCAGGCTCCTGGCTCAGCCCGGCCTGCTGACCTGTCCCCGGTGGGAGCCAGTTCTTCTAGAATGGCCTTCCTGAAACTTAATGAGTTTGGGCGTCCCCCTGGGTGCCCCACGCTCTGGTGCGAGGCCAGCTACCTGAAGGACATGCCACCTGGCCTGGCCTTCAGTGGCTCTGTTGTCAGGGCGCAGGCTCGACCTGCCCCTTCTCCTGCCTCCTTTCGGGGTAACTGTGTCCACACGAGCGGGCACTACCCAGAGCCCCTGGGCATCCCCTGTCCCCTGAGTTGGGGGATGCTGTCCTTGCTGACCCTCCACCTGCCTGATGGCTTCTTCCCACGCACAGAGGCAGTAACGAAACTTCAATTTGAACCATCAGGAAACCGTGAGACAAGCCTGTCACCTCCACCCTCGGTGCCGTGTTGTCGCACCTTGGACCTTGGAGCCTGAGGGGCCATGGCCCTTCCCGTGAAGCAGCCCCATAGTTCATCGGACGTGAAGCCTGGGGCTGCCCCCAGCGGCTCTCGGCCCATCCAGAGCCGTGACAAGTGCCAAAGGCCATGGACACAAGCAGGCGTGGGCTCCCGGGCCCGCACGGCTCAACCCTCAGACCACAGAGCCAAACCCGTGCGCGCACTGGCCTGACCAGGAGAGGGCCCGGCACAAGAGCTGGCCTGTGTGACAGGAACCACCTGGCAGAGACCAGAGACCAAGGGCCAGCTGCCCACGCGGCGTCTCCCTGCAGTGCAGGCCCCTGGCCAGCAGCCTGGACAGCCCTTCGCAGAGGTTCCCCTTGTCTTAAAGCAAATGCCTTCCCTTCGTGGAAAAGGTGTAGATGCTTTTTTCCATTTGTGAGGGACTGTGAGGAGGGCAGAACCTGTGTATATTTTGTGTGTGTACGGACTCTCGATCCTGGGAGGTCTGTGGAATGACCTTGCACTGTTTTACATAAGAGAGCACAGTTGTACTTGAACCTGGCCTGCGTTGATGCTACCGGGGTCCCAGCGGATGGAAGGCGGGCAGTGCGTTGGGAGAGAGACTGAAACGAAGCCGGAGACCCGGGCATCACGGCCGCCTGACTTCTCAGCACGCCTGTGTGCGCGACGTTTGCCTCGGCGCCCATCGGCCTCGACAGCTGTGGCTCCAGGACTGGGCGAGCTGGGACTGGGCAGGACTCGAGGAGCCGTGCTGAGGCCACTGTAGAGTGCAGTGCCACGCGGCCGTGACTTTCACACTGGTCATTCCCGTGCCGCGCCCCTCACCGGGCCCCACTGTCGGCTGTGCAGGGCCCCCTGGCCCCCTTCCCAGTCGGCCTGGTACTGCAGGTGGGGGAATCCGTTGTCCCCTCTACTCCTGCTCTCCGTGACATTTTCGTGTTCACACGTTCCCGATTCAGACGGAGGTATGAGGTCTTCCAGGATGTCACATTCCTTCCTGCCAATTTTCTGGCCCTTTCAGACTCCAAGGATCTCCAGGCAGCCTGGGGTCCCACCCCCAGAGTCTGACCAATTACTTCATTTCGCTTCAAATGGCCAATTGTGCAAAGGGACAAAGCCACGGCTTCCCTTTCAATGGTTAGCAAGCTGTTTTTTGGAAACTCATACCAAGGACCGGCTGTGACTGTGCCATTATGGGCAGTTGGCACAGCGTGGCCCGAGGGGCTGTGAAATGGGGCCCAGAAGTCTTCAGATTCGTTTTATTTCAGTGTTTGCTTTGTTCTTCAAATCAGGTGCCCAAATAAATGATCAGCACAGCTGCTTCCAAATAGAAGAAACCCTAAAACATGATGGGAATCAAGAAAAATGCAAAGATTTCCCTACTGTGTGATTGTGATGCACAGGTGAGCATTGTTAGTGGCTGCGGCCCTGAAACTGGTCCAAGACCAGCTGCACGCAGGAGTGAAATGGGATCCCCAGGTCCGCGGGCCTCCATGAATTATAAATGTGCCTTAACGGGTGAGTGGCCTTCAAAGATACAAAGTGACGGTACTTCAGAGGTTTGCCACCGATGAGACGTTTTCTAAGGAGGTTTTACTATTTTGGAGTCCTTGAACACTGCGTCTCCACGTTATTGCTTACTGGGTTTTGCCCCTTGAGGTGTAGTTTTTAATTTGATCAGAACTGCTACCAAAAAAACACGTGTCAATTTTATTAAGACAGGAAAAATGTAAACCTATTTTTGTGACTTAAGACTTTATGACAGATTAGACACTGGAGGCGTTTTTTAAAAAAAAAACAAAAATGTATATTTATTAATGTTCAGAACACTGGAATTACAACACAAATGAGAAAAGAATCTACAATAAATTAAAATTATTGAATTTCTGCTTGTGCTCTGCTGTTCCCTCTCCCCCACTTCCCTGCTCCCCAACCCCCACTTTCTAAGGCCGCTGTGGGGGGACTGTGTACAAGATGCTGGTGACAAGCCTTGGGGACAGGCAGGTCACAGCTAAGCTCATTCTCTTTCCTGAGATCTATGAACACATGTCTTGCACCCGACTGGGGAGATTTTTAGCCAGCGCTGCTCCGGACTTTTCCTGCGCCCATTTTTCTGCTGTCCGTGGGGGACTCCAGTGACCCCGGTGTTAGCCCTCTGCCACTCCCTGCCCCACAGGTCCCTGAGGGGGTTCATCTGTTTCCATTTTCTTCTCTCGGTTCTTCACGTTCGGTCATTTCTAGCGACGGATCCACGAGTTTGCTGATTCCCTCCTGTCGTCTCCATTCTCGAGTCCATCCAGTGAATTTTCTTTCACGTGTTGTCGTTTTAAGTTCCACCACCTGATTCCTTTTATAGTCGTCATTTCTCTGCTGAGGACCTGCAGCTTCCGTGCATTTCTAACCTGGACGTCGTGGAGCTGGGGCCGAGCAGCTGCGTTCAGCGCTCTGACAAGCGTCACCTGGGGCTGCAGCCCGCTGCCTGCCCTGTCTCTTGGCACTTTCCTGGCGCTTTGTGCGCTGAGTAATTTCAAAGCGAAGCCTTGATTGACATTTGCAACGTGAGGAGACGCTGGGTCTGTTGAAACCCTCCGGCAGGTGTTGTGTTTTATCTGTCTCCGCAGGCAAGCAACCAATCAGATGCGAGCACGGGTTCTGGCTCAGCTGTGAGCCCTGAGTTCCAGTGTCAGTCCGTGTTCAAGGCCCTGGCGACGCTGCCTGGGGTCTACCCTGCGCACCCGCTGCCCAGGCAGTGTGGGACGTGGGTGGCAGTTCAGGTCCTGTTCTCAGAGCCTTCGACGGGCTGATGTGGGTCTGCTTCCGTCGCCCACCACTCGGGGGTGAGCCGGCACCCGTGTGAGTAGGGGTGGGACACCCAGGGGTCTGCGCCTCGGGCTCGCTGTTCTCAGGGACTTGCCTCACGTGCTCAAACTCTTGGGCCCCTTTTCTTGGTGACTCTGTCCCGAAGGATGCGTTTCTTCCAGAGTTCCAGCCACCTGCGCCGTCTGACACTTCCACCCACCTGTGGCACCCCCGGGGGAAAACCGAAGCAAAAAAGAGAAAGGGCCCCCTTCCCCAGGCCTCTTGGGTCAAATCTGGGAGAAAAAGGGAAAAGCGACCCATGGATACCCCCTCCCCCAGAGGTCGTTCTTCAAGTTCTTCTGCCTCCCCCAGTCACTTGTCAGGCGCCCGGTAGTGACACGAGCCAACTATGTCTCAGCCCAGAGCCGAGTGTGAGCGTGCGCAGCCCCTGGCGGGGGAGGGGCCTGGTGGCACGCCAGCGGGGCTGGGGTCCCGCTGTGGACGTGTTGCACAGAGCACCAGCCTCAGAGAAGGTCGCAGAGACCAAGAGGGATCAAGACAAAAGCAAGACCCTCCCAGAGTTATGTCCCGGCCACAGAAGTGTCCAACCTCCCGGGCCCGCTGCAGGAGTGCCCACGGCCTTGCCAGTCACCTGGGGCCTCCCCCCAGGCCCCCCTCCCGGCAGACAAGGTTCACTTCTGCCCGAGGGTGGGAGATCAGGGGCTGGGGGCTGCCTCCCGGGACGTGGACGTGGGCAGAGACAGGCTGAGGAGTCTGACAGCGACTCTGGGGGAGGCTCCCAGGTGTGGGGCCAGCACCGTTCTGGGGTGTGTCTGAGAGGACGCCAGCCACAATGTGGGGGGGCGGGCCACACTCGTTTACACAGGCTCTGGGCCCAGAATGGTCTCCCATTCCCCTTCTCTCGTCATCAACAGGCCTGGCAGCTGGGGGGCACGTGTCCTAGCTCTCTGCCCCGGCCCCTCTGGCCTGCCCAGGGTCTTCAGAAGGCCACCTGGGGACACAGCCCAGGAGTCTGCCGGGGGTGTGGGAGTGGGCAGGTGCTTGGGCAGGACTGGGCCACGGGCCAGGGTCCCAGCCACCATTTGGCCCAATGGCGCCCCCTGGTGGACAGCAGCTGCTCAATCTCTGGAGCGCTGCCCAGAGGCGGCCAGTGGCCTTGAGGACCCGCGGGAGGCAGCCCCCAGAGAGAAGGTGGCACTGCTGACAAGGAGGCCACCATGGGCACCAGCCCCGAGTGAGGCCGGGGTGACCCAGGGCCGTGTCAGGTTTGTGCCCCCCTCCACTGGCTGACCTGCTGGGCTGGAGGCCTGGCCGCAGGCTGCCAGGACGGGCAGTCCTGTCCCTCAGCCGCCTCCCTGGCCCCGCGCACGCACGCCTGCCACACTGAGGGTCAGCCTCGCGCAGAGCAGGTGGCACTGTGGAGGATCCCCCAGCGGGGGCACAGCTGGGCCCTGCGTTCCAAGGGCTTCGGGGGGAAACCCGAGAGGAGGGAGGCTCCGTGCTGCTTCGAGCTGGCGAACAAAGGCGGCATTTCAGCCCCCAGGCTGGGCCGAGGGCCTCCAGGGACCACGGGGCCTCCCTGGCTCAGCCCAGCTGGCACGAGCAGGCTAACGTGTCCTGCCTACTGCTGGCCACACAGCCAGGCCCTCTGCCTCTCAGGGCCTGCTGCTTCATGATGAACAGGGGACAGGTCTCAGAAGCCACACGTGGCAAGCTGCTCCGCCCACTCCCCTCCCTGGGAGCCCCTTGCTGGGTGAAGCCTGGGGTATCCGGGCCAGGGGCTCAGGGCAGACACATGGAGGGCAGCTGACCCGACGGGGAGGGCTTCAGCTCTGTGGATGGCACTGCTGGTCTGGTCAGAAGACGCTGGCCCCTGGGCACTGCCCCTGCTCCTGATTGCTGTGGCTAACTGCTCTGCCTCCTACGCCTGGGCCTGTGGGCCTCTTAGCCCTACTGGGCTGTGACCTCCTATGGCGTTGGCCCACTTCACAGGACAGGGTCCAAGCCAAGTTCCCAGCCCCTCACTGGCCCCCACTGTAGTGTGGGCACAGCTGAGGTGGGGTGGCTTCTGTCCAGCCTCTACGGGTGGGGGCAGGCTGGCACCTAGCTCTCAGCCCTGCTCTGTGGCCTGGTCTCAAAGCTCCCCTACTCCGTGGCCCGTCGCCCTGACGTTAATGGTCACACACAGCCAGCTCTGGTGTCATGGGGCCAGGCTGGAGGAGGTGTGGTCAGGCTTACGGCTGGTCCTCCCGGCAGGTGGCCACCTCAACGCAAGCCCCACGTGGGGGGGGGGGTGTGGGCTCACCCTCTACTGGGGTGGCAGACCCGATTGTGCAGGAGGGTGACTGGAGCCCCTTCTCCCCCGGATGAGGCCCAACTTCACACCCCACAGAGGCCACCAGAGTCCACGTCCTGAACAAGTTTTATTCAGCGCTGCTCCTGCAGCCCCTGCACAGGTCTCCTCCGTGTGCTCCCAGGTGGACACCTCCCCTGTGGCACAACCCCTAGCCAGCAAGTCCTCCTGGCCGGAGCTCGGACTCAAAGAGGACACGGGGGGACGTCCTGGGGCTCCTGTGGCCAGGTCACCCCGCTCAGCCTGGCTGGCCACCCCAGGTTCTGCTCCGTCACCTCTGTGCCCAGGCGCTTAGTGCACAGGGCCCGAGCCTGGGCCATCGCTGGAGGCCTGGGGGGCCCCTGTGGACGTGCTCTTGCCCTTCTGGAGTGTGTAGGCGGACGGCCCCAGACGCAGGATCTTCCCACTGCCCAGGCACTCGTCCCCGTGGTAGAACACTGCAAACTGGGAAGGACAGAGGCCGTGTCACTTGCAGAGCAGCCAGGAGCCGGGCCTGCTGGTCCGGAGCGGGTAGGGGGACGGTGCTCTCGGCCTCTCCCTCATCTGTCCTGGCCCCTGGGGCCCGCCCACCTGGAGGCAGGGCAAGGGACGTGTGACCTGGGCCCTCCCCTGTGAGTCAGGTGCTCTGATGGGCAGGAAGGGAGGTACCGCCCACCCTTGGAGCACGAAGCCCACCAGCCACAAGCCGGCTCACTGCACGGCCCCCACTGGGGGCCAGCCCAGCAAGGGCTGAAGCACGCCTCCACCCCAGGGCCAGCCTGGGCCACGTGTGGCCTTGCAGCCGGGCATCCTCTGTCCCGTCCAGAGCACTCGGAGCCCGGGGCTGGGCGCCCACTCACCTGTCCAGGGGTGAGGGCCCGCACAGCCTTCACAGCCGTCACCCACACGGTGCCGTCTTGATTGAGGGTCAGCACACAGGGCACTGGGTGAAGAGAGGGCCCTTGGAGGGGCACTGGACCAGCCACATGGTCAGCCCCGGGTCTCAGGCCCCAGGAAGGAAGCAGCACCCAGCAAGGGGGCAGGTGATAGCCCGAGAAGCTCACGTGCGGCCTGCCTGGGCCCTCCACCCAGTGCTGACCTTCAGGGACCCTCCCTGCATCCCAGACAAAGAAAGCGGGGCTGGGGCTCCATGCTGCCCAGGCCCAGCTCCGTGTAGGCAGAGGGAAAGGGCATCGAGCACGTTACATAATCCAGACAAGGCGGACGTGGCCCGCCCCCAACTGGCCGCTCCCGGTGACCCCGGCCGTCCCGTTACCTAGCGCCATCTGGTGGCGGAACCGGAACTGGCACTCCATCATCTTGTCCCGGACTAGGGCTGCGGGCGGCTCGTCCGCGATCCAGTGCACGCGGTTGGTCCGCAGCAGGTCGCGGTACAAGGCCGGGTGGTCTGTCCGCGGGGCCTGCAGGGCGGAACGTGACGGTCGTGAGGCCCTGCAGCCCGTAGCCGAGGGGTTCTGTGCCCCAAAGCCACCTCACCATCCCTCACTCACAATCCTAACAGCAAGCGTGCTCTGAAACTGGGGTGTCGGACGTGGACAGTCATGATTCTCCCAGGAGCCTTTTGACCTGACTTCACAGAAGAGGAAACTAAGTCCCAGGGACAATCACTCGTCACAGTCACTTAGCAAGCAGCAGAGTGCGCGTGCGTGCTGACCTCATGGCCGTACTCAGCAGTCCTAGTCCTCCAAGTTCAAGTCTCACCCTGCCCCCAGCACAGCCCACTTGGGGGCAGGGGCCAGCGGCAGGGGCCAGCCACGCGTCTTGTTCGTCTCTCAGAACGGCGACGGCGGGTCCCACCCACCTCACACGGCGGGGAGAGGAGGGCCGGGGCTGGCTCCCCAGGCCGACTGTGCACTCTGCTTCTGAGGACCCTGTCCCCGACCCCCAAGGGTCCCTGGCCTCCTCAGACCTAGCAAGCATCCCTGCTAGGCTGGGCTTTGGGCTCTATGTAGGCAGGGAGACCCACATAGGACAAGTGTCAGTCGATGACACTTCTGCTTTTATGAAAGCAAAAGAGACCACTGAATTTTACACGAAAATCACTCCAGTTCGTGTGTGGCCGGAATCCCTGCGCAGGTGCTTACGCCCACGGCTCTCCCTAGAAGACATCACAGGAGCAGCAGTGTCTCCTGCCTGCGTCTAGGAGCAGGTCCCCTGGCTCTGTGACAGCACAAGATGGCACCAGCTTGTCGAGAGCAGGCTTCTCCACCTCGACACCACTGAGGTTTGGGGCTGGCTCCCTGCCCTCCACCCACTAGACGACAGCAGCACCTGTTCACTCCATCCTCCGTGCTGTGACAAACAAAAGTGTCCTCAGACATTGCCAAATGTCCCACAGGACATGGGCAAGTCGAGGTGGCCCCGTGTGAAGCCCAGCTCTGGAGCTCAGGCACAGAGCCCAGTGGCTTAGGGCCCCCCTGTGGCAGACAGCTGGTTCGGTCCTAGCTCTGCCACTTCATCGTTCAACAATCAATTGCTAGAACGTTCTATGTGCAGGCCCCCTCCCAAGCCTGGCTGCCTCCCCTCCATGGGACCTTCACCCACCTCCTGACCTTGAAGTCTGGTCCTCTTTCATAAAACCTGAGCAACAGTATCTACTTACAGGGACTGCTGTGATTGGGGTGACCAGCACACAGTGAGAGCCTAGTAAGTCCCCTAAACCACAGCCCCCGGGGGCGCAGAGGCCGGACACCTGCCCACCACACTGCCCTCGGGACCGCGCCAGCCCCGCCTGCGCGCACGGTGGTGGCCGCCGCCTGACTCACCACGAACACGTCGCCCTGGACGCCGTCCTTCTCCACCACGTACCAGGGCTCGCGTAAGCCACCGATGTTGGCCCTCTGGCCCAGAGTGTACAGGAACCAGCCTACGGGAACGGCAACGTGGGGACGAGTCCCGAACGTACAGCCCCCGTGGTGGGGAGGCGGGCGGGATGGCAGCAGGGGGCTCTGCAGACCACGGAGGGGCAGGCGGGGAAGCCAAGGCTCTCCCACCACGGCACCAGCCCGGACACAGCACCTAAGCCGGCCCAGCTGCACCCGAGCCTGGACTGTGCTGCACCTAGCACCCTGGCACCACCCTACCCACGAGGAGCAGGATGACTCCTTCAGGACGTGGGCTGTGGCACGAGCGCCATCTTGCTGAGCCCCGATGCAGTGTGGGAGTCACGGGTGTGCCCCCACCCGTGCACTCGCCACTCCCTGATTTCTAGGCCCAATCCCTCCTGACTGCCAGGGCACCCCACCCCACCACGAACACCCCCGACGGCTAGCAGCCTCACCTTTATGCGTTCCCAGAACCTTCTTGTCTTCTATGGAAATAAATCTGCCCGGCCGAGGCTGTAAGTACTGGAAAACAAGCCCCTCGTTACGACGGCGTCCAGGGCAGAAACGAGGCCCCATCCTTTCCCACTGAAGAACACTCACCTGAAGGATGAAATTTTCAAAATTCCTTTTACCGACGAAGCAGATGCCCATGCTCTGAAACGAAGGAAGGAGCCTGTGAGGTGCAGGGCGGGCGGAACGTCCCCCCCAGACAGCCCGCGCCCCCTCCACTCAGGCCTCCACTCAGGCCAGGGCTGGCGCGCCCCCGCCAGCACCAGACACCAGTCACAGCCCACACACAGCCCAGGGGGCCTTAGGGATGCCAGTCTCTCGGGCTGTATTTACTCCCATGGTCCCTGGGCTTGGCCCTTGCCAGCTAAGTAAGCAAAGGAATGCCACGTCCAGCCCAGCAGGGTCTGGCTCCGCGTTGCAGACCCGCTGCCCCGGGAAAGAAAACTAAAGCTGCTGAGCCCTTTGGGCCACTGTGCAGGGTCTCAAGGGAGAAGGGACAGCAGCAGGAAGGAAGCGGCATGGGCAGGCCCGACGCTGAAGCAGAGTGCAGAGTCTGAGCAAGGAGACGTCCTTGCTCAGGCGAGACGTCCCAGCACCCGAAGGCTGAGCGGGGACGCGCTCCCCCCCTCCATGCCCACCAGGTGGCCTCGTCACTTGTCCTCTGGTGTCTGTCTCTGGAATGTGGCTCCTACCAGTCACTCAGAAACACGACAGGGAAAGAGATGAACAGAGCTGATGGGTGGAGGGGACAATGACTTGCTGACAAAAGGCACGAACACGCCCAGTCCCAGGAAGACAGCCCCTGAATGGCCGGAGCAGCCTGAGCAGCCTGAGCAGCCGGGGTTCAGCCCACTGGGGTCACGGTCGCACCCCGCCCTCGAGCACCAGCCCCCGCCACACTGGCTCTGCTTTAACTGCAGCGATGTACCAGGCTCCGCCTTGCCTCAGGGCCTTTGCACATGCTCCTTCCCCCACGGTGTACGTGACACCAAATCCTCAGAGACCTTTCTTGGCACTTCTACCCCTCAATCTAAATTAGGGCCCGCGGTGTTTCCTCTCACAGGCCTTTTCTACGAGGACAGTGGTACGCCTCCTGTCTGCACCCCTGCTGACGCAGGCAGGGTTCACCTGCGTGCGTCCACTGTATCCCGAGGCCAGCAGCACAGTGCCTGGCACAAGGGACGCACCTGACGGGGGTGCTGGATGTGGGATGGAAACAGCAGATCTGCGTGAAGGCCACAAGAGACCCCCCAGAGCCATGGGACCCGGCCCTCACTGCCCTGCTGTCTCCTGGCAGCCAGGCCAGCGGCACCCCAAATAGCTACCAGGCCACTCGGAAAGCCACCCACCCCAGGGAGGCTGGGCAGGGGCAGGGGAGACGAGTCACTTCTAAGCTGCTCTCTGAATGCCAAGGGCGCCGCCCGCTGTGCAAGTAAAACCACAGGCCCCTGCTCTGCCTGCGCACCCCGCCCCCCAGTCCTACCTCCTTTTTCTGAAGCACGTGATGAAGTCTGTTCTCAGCAGCTATTTTCTTTACAAACTCTTTCGTTAACCCCCCCAGGGGGAAGAGGGTTCTCCTCAGGGCGTCCTGGGGGACCTGGCTGAGAAAGAAGGTCTGGTCTTTAAAGCTGTCGGCTGCTTGGAGGAGCTTTACCGCTGCCAAGAGTAAAGAACAAGAGAGGTTGCAGGGGCGGTGTGACGCGCTTTTGCTCAAAAGCGTCCTCCTGTCCCCGGGACCGACTGCCCTGGGCCGGCGGGCAGAGCTGGCCCCGGCGGCAGCCACCAGGAGCAAGAGCACAGGCTCACGCAGGAACCTGCCATCTAAAACGTGCAGGGAAGGTGGATGGTACGTGAGGAGGAAGGTGTGCCACGTCACACTGCCGATGGTGGCACGGGGGCTGTCGGGAAGGAGCCGGCCACGTAACAGGAGAAACAGGCACTTCTGGCTGCAGGGCTTTCTGGAAACACCCCATGGAAAGGGCACGTTGGAAATCAACGCAGCCGACTTGGGACACCTGGACGAGACGACAACTCCCAGGGAATCCCGCTGCCATGCTGTCAGCCGTGCCCTCCCCTGACGGTCACAGACGTGCTGCCACACAGTGTGGCTGTTTGCAAGGGCCCTTCCCTCCCGGGCGGACCCCTGGGGAAGGACCGTGGGCCTGGGGCAGGGCTCTGCTTTCAAAGGCATCCTCCTGGTTGGTGGATGGTTTTGCTCAGAGGCCCCTCTGCCATCTCTCTAATATCCTCTATCTTACTCCTATCACGGGGACCCATTTCCAACTTGAGGGCAACGGTGCAGAGGTGCAACTGAGCACGGGATGGCACTTCGGAGAGGACGCCTGGCCCCGTGTCTGGGCCAGCGCAGCCCTGCCTGGCGTGTGGCAGAACTTACTGTGGCTGCAGTTTAATTACCAGTGGAAATAAGTGAACACACTATCAGCACTCTGGCTTTTACAGACAAGGAAGCTGAAGCTCAGGGAATGGAAGAGGCCACAACGGGGTGCGGGGCATGAACGGGCAGAGGTGCGCCCCGACCTCAATCACTCAGGTCTCTATCCCGTCACTTGGAAAAATGCAAAGCAGAGCTCAGCCGGCCGTCAGGCAGGCTCGCTCGCCAAATGCTACTTCTTGTTTCTAAATGAAATCCCATCGAACAGTGTGTGTATCAAAGCCTCAGAATACTGGGAGCAATGCGCACTTTCTCAGAGTTCTGTTATTTTAAAATTAACTCCAAATCTATTATTTTTAAAAGAAAAAAGCTGGCAATCCTAAACCATGGAAAGGAAGGAACACCTGAGGAGGGCCCACCTGTGCCAGAGGCTTTACTCTGCTCCTTCACTCCTTTGGGCCCCGTGGTCACACAGCTAGGCCCGCGGTGCCACCCGCCCCTATACAGGGGAGGGGACCTGGAGACCAGGGCCCAGAAGCCGCAGGCCCAGGCTCTCTGCTGTTCCCTGTGCACGCCCCCAAGGGCCCGGGCCCAGGCCGCCCTAGCCCAGGTCTCAGGGCAACTGAACTAGAGTAAGACAGAGAGCTTTAGTGCACCAAACCAAACCAAACCAAACCACACACCCTGAAAACAGAGACACCACATAAGACTTATCAACATCAAGTGCGCTGACCAGAGCCCACGGCCGATCATGAAGGCCAGACATTGCCTGGGAGGCGAGCGGGCCTGCCTGCTCACTATGACAACGAAGCCTGCATCTGCTCGGGGCCCTGAGACCACGTCACCGGGTGAGCTGCTGGACTTCACCCCTACTGCAGCCTCCCGACCCGTGAAGTGGGACGAGTCAATACACCACCTGACCCTGCACAGCCTGCGGCTGGGGGACGCGCAGGTGACTGCGGTGGGCTGGCCAAATCCTTCTGGGCCCTCCGACGACGGAGCCCGCTGCAGAGCCACGGCCTCCAGCCCACTTGCCTTTCCCTTCACGATGTGACTCCTTTCTCCACACACTGTGTCAGGACGAGCCAGCAGCTTCCTAGTTCACTGTCTGGCATTTTATTTTCTAATAAAATGGGGGGAGACCTTGCCCCCTCTGACACCGATAAACTCATCTGTATACACAGTCTTTGTAAGCACAGCTCTAAGCCGGGCTGCCTGGCCTGTGCTGTGAACACCAGGTCCCAGCACTCGTGCCACACAAAGGAATGCCTGATCTCAAGCCCTCCAAAACTTGATGGGAAGTAACAAGGTGAACTGTGCCCCAATTATTGTCAAGTATTTCCTCCAAGTCCATGGGAACCAGCAAATCACCAACACGCAGTATCCAGAACGGGGCTGTAAGTTATGGATTCAGTTTCTCCCACCAGCCCTTGCCTGGCCCCCAGATGAGACTTCTCCTGGGGCCAATCACAGGCCCTTGGGGGAAATGACCCTCTTGGGAACTGGCTTTTCCAAAGAGGAAACAGAAACAAACAGACGTCTGGTGGGTACGCTCAACAAGGACCCACTGTCATTCTTTGGAACAATTAAGCACTGACCTGGGCACTTTTACTTACCATGTCTAACCTCAAATCGGTTTCGGAAGAGCCCTTGGGGCCTCTTAATGTGCTTCTGCTGAAAGACTTCGTCGTCTTCCAGGGAAGTCCTCGCATAGTGACCTGTGGCAACTGCATCTGCTCCTGGGAGGGGTTTAAAGTCACAAGGATCCAACTGCAGAGCTGCATTCGCAGGCCCTGGCCACACAGACACCAGTGAGTGGCCCTTAAGTCCTCACTTACAACGACAGAATCTTGCTATGAGGTTTTGCTGCTTCCACAAGAGCCTTTCAAAAGTTACTATCTATCCATTCATCCATTCTAGCTTAAGGAAAGTCAGACATGCACACTAAGATTTAAGTACAAAAAGCTCATTTCATTGTTTCTTATACTAAGGAAAAGTTAAAAACAATCAAAATGTTTAATCCTAGAATATGAATGACGTGAAAATGCCATCGTGATAACAGCGCCACTTACAAAGAAATTTTAATGACGTGGGAAAATGCTTATGACTTAGGGAAAAAAGGACATATTACTATTATCCCACTTTCTTAAATGTACAGAAAAAAATGGAAGCAGAATATCCAAAAGTCTATTCCTCTGATTCAGTGAGGTGAAACTATGGGTGACATGTGCTGTCCTCATCTGCTGTTCTGTAGTTTGAGTTTTCTTTAATAGACACGTATTATTTCTATCACAGTGAAGGCCCCCAGGCACACACTGCCCACAACCCCTTCCTGTGGGAAAGTACCAGATACTCAGCAGTGTAAAAGACGCTTCCCGGAAGGCGCAGAGAAACGGACTCAGCACTTAACCAACCAAACGAGCTCAGTGTGAAACAAAAGACACAGCAAGAATTAACTGCTGCATACTAATTACCTGAAAAAGGACATTTAGGAGCACATTATTACATCTTGGTTAATGTTCTAACAAGAAATAAAAGAAAAAAAGCCCTTTCAATCCATTTCCTTACAGAACAACCACAGACACACAGATGGCACCGGATTCTATTGTGAGTAGCCCTGAGATTTCAGAAGTTTGTGTTTTGTGAGTCTGTACTGCACGGTTCACACAGTAAGTTCAACTCAGAAATCTCTTCCAAATCTTCAGCCCGAATGATGGCCCCCAGGGGCTCCCTGCAAAGCCAAGGTGACAGGGAGCTTTGCGTTCTCCCAGCAGGCACTGCGAAGAGCCCTTTGTGCCCCCAGAGTGAACCGACCCCCTGCCCAATGCAGGTCTGCCCTCTGGGGTTGCACGTGGGCAGGAACACCAGAACGTAATCCTAACGCATGCACCGAGTGCTGCGAAGACGGCCCCAAAGCAATCGCACGGTTCATGGGGGGCGCATTTCCAGACACACGCAAAACCAAACTCCATGCACAGTCCATGGCCCTATCACCTTCTCCTGAATAAACTGGAACTAAATGTAGCCCAGTAGGGTGCCCTGGCCAGGGCAGATCACGGCGGATCCCTTCCCTTCCTAAGAAGTTCTGACCACAGGGTGAGCTCAGGCTGCACTGGCTTTGAGGACCGATGTCAGATGTGACACCACTGGGTCACTGGCACGCAATTATATGTCTGGGCACGTGGCCAGACGTTGGCAGGGAGAGCTGTGATGGGACAGGACAAACTAACTGAAAGGCCAACATCTGCAACTTCAGCAGCTCTTATGGTGACCCCAAAATCAAGGGATAGGAAAAGAACTGGGAAGACACAACAGTATAGCAACAGACACCAAGGGGTGGTCTAAGCAAGCAAGTCAGTCAGCGTCAGGAAGGGTCAGAGTGAAGGAATGGGGGTGTCCCCGCCGGGCATTCAAGAAAGCGGAAATCTAGGGACAGACAAAGTCCCTGCCCAGTTGGGCCCTGGTCATAGGACGTGCTTTCAGAATGGGCCACTGAGACCCAGATTCAAACCAGAGCAACACAACAGAGGCCCAGGGCCCAGTGTGAGGTACAGACACAGGCCTGTTCTCGGGAAGAAGCAGACACCCGCTTCCGGAAGCACGAGAAGGAGCCTCAGTGAGACTCGCGGAACAATGAGTGAGGAACTCAACGCCACGCTCCGCGAGCCCCGTCTCCACTAAACGACACCCCATCTGGGCGACTGCTCCAGAGAGTCAAGGCGGATCCCGCAGCAGGGCCAAGGGGCCCCTCCCCTCAGCTCTGGCCAGCGATCCAACACATCTCTCCTCGGGACTCTGAAAGCAACTGTGCCTGTCCTTGAACTTGTGGGGTCCACGGTGAAGATGCATCTCTCCTCCCAGTGAGCCTACTATTTGCATATCACCAGAAAGTTCTTTCTTACTCTGTGAAAAGCAAAATACTATCACTTTCATTGCTTCCATTCCGAAAGATGACACTGTTTACAAGGTTTTGGCTTCTGGTCATCTCTGCAAAGCTTATGAATTTTTAAAGAACCAATGAAGATGTGAATTACTCACCAAGATTATCCACAGCGTAATGAAAAAAACAATTGAATTTGATGTGCTTGTTGCAGATGATGTCAGGGTTGGGAGTCCTTCCTTTTTCGTATTCATTTAAAAAATCACTGGAATTAAAAAAAAAAACACACACAACTTCTCATTTCTAAGTGCTAAACACTCCTCAAACAGTAGATCAGATAAATAGCTCGCTGGGAGCTTCTCCTTGCCTTCCCAAGCGAGTTTTCTGCAAAGCAGGAGCGCTTCGGCACAGAGCTGTTTCCAGTTTTTTCTTCAAACGTTTGTTTAAAGCCTCTGTTGTCCCACCTGCATCTATGGTCACTAATGTCACTAATAAGCCTGGCCAAAAACAAGGGCATCATCTACCACCTGCTGCCACAGCTGGGTGCCCATCCTGCCTCCCAGAGGCTCACAGAGTGTGGGGGGGTACGAGCGCTCACGAACGCCTGCGTCCTCTGGCTCCTCCCACTAGAGTAGGAATAAAATGACAGTTACAATTTGAGGGTGCACCTGCCAGCCCACAGCTCAGGCTGGGAACCCAGGTCACTGGGCACGTGTGCCAAAACCGCTTTTCTAACGTGACCACACGTGCTCCTGAGGACACGGACTGCCTGCTGCTTCCAGGGTCAGGCGCCGAGCTGAGCGATCCCTGCTCTGCCGGACCAGCTAGACACGGGAGCAAGGGTCTCGTGGTCTTAGGGTGCTCACCTCAGACGGCTCGATGCCCTTTCAGGAGTTTAAAAATGGGTGTATTTTTGGTATACAAAGTCGGACAATTAATTTTGCGAACTCGTCCTAGAAAAAGTGTTACACACCTCACTGCTGAGTGTCACTACGGCCACCTTTGAAGTGCTCCCCTTGGGAAGCTACGCACCGACGCCAGCGCCCAGTCCACCTTTTAAAGCAGTTTGGAACTCTTTTTTAGGAATGGCCATCAGAGCTGTTGTCATATCCAAAATCCTACAAGTAAGTCTGCAAACTTGCCACTGTGCAGCTCTGTACACACAACGCAGTAAGGTGTCATAACCTAGGCAAGGGTTGTACCGTGCTGCTAATGTAAGCACACGGTGACAAGTTTACGAACTTAATCGTGAGGTTTTGGGGACAACCACAGCTCTGATGGTCATTTTAGAAAAAGAGTTCCAAAACTGCTCTGAAGGGTAGACTGGGCGCTGGTGTCGGTGCACAGCTTCCCAAGGGGAGGACTTTGTAGTGATACTCAGCAGTGAGGGAGGCAGCACTTTTTCTAGGACGAGTTCATGAAATCAACTGTCCAACCTCTTATGTGATCATTTTTTTCATTTGACCCAAAGCTCTGCATTGATCCATAAGGGTTAAAAATACAGCGCGGATCAGGAGGGCTGCACTGTGAAGACAGATGAAGATGCACAGGGCCACGGGTCACGTGCATTTCTAGCTCCGCAGGCAGTGACAACTGTCCGGGCCGCTGGTCGCTCCTCCCAGGAGTGCGGGAAACGGTGGCGCGCTGTATTTTCCATAGCACTTGGTATTAATATAGCCTTCCCTTTTTTCAATTGTTACAAAGTTGTCGAGAGGCCCGTTCACTGCAAACTACTTAAGGATGATTCCATGTTCACTCTCTGAATGGCCACAGCCTCCAACACGTTTTCTACGTTCGAGTGCTGAATGAACGTGGAAGAGGCTGAACGTTCAGTTTGTGAAAAGCACACGCCGCCATCGTTCCTCAGCGGCGTAAGGGAAGGCGTGCCGGGGCGTCGGCAACACGGTGGGGCGCGGCCTAGGTAGTGAGAGGGCCCGTGTCCGCGTGTGACGGAGGGGCGACTGGAAAGGAATCTGGACTCCGACCCCTGAAGGCCAAGCCATCTGGAACTGAAGGATTCAGAAGTTTCTGAGCTAGAGAGCACGGCCGGAGCAGTGAGCGTCCAGAGCGGACATCAGACAGCACAACCTCAGCGGCGCCCACAGGCACGGGGCGAGGCCAGGACAGGGGCGGGCTGGTCAGAGCCCGGGTGGGTTCGGAGGCAGCGAGCTGGGGCGACTGAACACTCTAACGGGCTCTGTCCCCTCACCCTGAGGCTCAGTACAGGGAGGGGAAAAAGAAAGCACTGGAACACGAGCTGGGAACTGGGGCTCCAAGCCACAGTCTGCTCCCCATCTCCCACAGCACTCGGGACAAGTCATTCCACCTGCCCGGTAGAACTTGGCCCCAAACCACGTTCACTCACATGCCTCCAAAACTTAGCAAGGACGCGTGACGTTTAAACGTCCCCGGATTTCCTGCTACCATCTCAAACCCCGCAGTGCTCAGAGGAATCCCCCACATCAGCTTTCCCCTCACGGCCGCTGAGCCCCCGCCACCAGACTTTGGTGACTCCAGCGACCCTTCCCTGGGAAGATGCGCAGCGCAGCGGGAAGCTCCTGCATCTGTGACCCGCACGCACCTGAACACATCGTTCCAATACTCCTTCACGTACGACACCTGATGGAAAGGGATGTCTAAGATTTGGCAGACTCTGTAAGCGTCCTCGCAGTCCTTGTCAGCAGTGCAGACTCCATGTTCGTCCAGGGAGTCCCAGTTCTTCATAAACACTCCTGTCACCTGGTAACCTGGGGGAGGGAGGACATGTTAAGGGGCATCTGTAAGATCAACCTTGGGTGAAAAGGGCAGGCTTCGGAGCTCCTGGCAGTGCCAACACGCCATGTTCCCGGCGTCTGTGCACTGTGTTCTGGCAGCCCCTCCCTCGCTACTTGGCCTTGAGGGTCCACAGCTTAGTGCTGACTCCCGACTCCCGCAGCTCACATAGCTGCTCCCTCCCTGCCACCCCGCAGCTCTTTGGGAAGGGTTCCCTCATCACAACAATCGTGGGATGAAAACTGTTTGCCCGTGCCTCCAAGAATGAGCAAGACTGTACTTTTTCATCTTCAGGACCCCGGGTCAGCGGAATGCCCACCACGTAGAGAGGCTTAGCAAATGTGTGAATGAAGAGCAGAAATTCAACTCAATTTTTCAAAATAAAAACCACCATTCCATTATCGTTTCAAAAGTTATTTCCAATGACTATCAAAGACTTACGATTCTAACTCCTCAGACACAATGACAATTAAAATGTTGGCTATTTTATTATAAGGGCTCTACCATCTGTATACTTTATGACCTATTTTTTCCCTTTTCTGGAAATACTGGAAAGACAGACTTTAGCCTTCCACTACCTTAGTGACTACCCAGGCAGGTGCCTACTCTAGATGAGAAATCTGTTTATTTGGGGGAGTCTCAATGTAATGAAAGGGCATCTGACTGTAAAAGAGGGTTAAATATAGTACCCCAAAGAACAGAGATTCAATGACAAAGCTTTGTCAAAACGAAAAGGCCACCCTGGCAACACCATCCCAGCATGTCGTCAGGCCCTCCCTCTTCTGCTGTTCTTCCAGTGCATACCACAGGGGGCCCGTCTCCCCACAACTCACTGCAGCACACAGCCCCTCTCAAGGCAGGGGCTGTGTCTCACAGCCCTGTCCCCAGTGCCCAGCAGAGCACAGGAACTTTAAAAAGTGCTTATAGAATGAATAAACAACTCCACACAAAGCTTTAGAAGTCCACTCTTCTACAACCTCATCTGCCTGATCATTTTTCTCATGGAGATGTGACCTGCCTATGTGGGCACAGGCTCTGGCACCCTAGAGTGAGACCTTAGTGTCTCACCGATCCTTAACTTTCCAGGGGGCGTGTGAAGGCTGTGCACCTTCAGGAAGACTGGGCAAGCCCTCTGTGCCAAGAGGAGAGGACCACGCTTTTTCTCTGCTGCGTCCATCAGTCCCCCTCCCCCAGCAGGAAGGCTCGCATACGAAGTTGTACAGTCTGGATCCTGGGGAGGAGGGAGAGCTGATCTTCCTGAAGAATAAAATAATATAGCTGGTCTCTCCAAGGCCCCTCTTCCACGTCTCCGCAAACACGTCACACACCTTGTCAGGAGCCCTCAAGGGCTCTACATTGTCTACCCAACATAACCCAATGTCCCTAATATAACATCTGCCACAATCAGGGCTCAACCTGCTGCTCTCCCCCCCCCTCCCTCCCCCCTCCCCCTGGCCGGACCCAGCTGACACTTCTGTGCTGGAAGCTCTTTCCTCCTACCTGGTGCCTCCAATTCTTTGCTTAGTGAAATCCTACTCTTCCTTCAAGTCTCAGCTAAAACACCACCACCTCTATGATGTGTGGATTCCTCCTTTCTCGCATTTGTAAACGCTTAGTTTGCCTATCATTCCATTTAGCGCTTTTTATTATTCCTCTCATAATAATAGCAAGTTATGAATAACACGTCCTTCTATCACTGACGTTTCTGAGCGCCCAGTATGTGCTGGACACTGGGGTAAACCCTTCACATGTATTAATGTCATTTAATCCAGTAACCCTGGGGCAGAACCGTGCATCACTCTGCATTCCAGGTGCCCAGCACCAAAGGGCGTCCAGGGCAGAGACTCCACCAACGTCACTAAGTGCATGAGGCCTCACAATGACAAGGGCCACAGGGAGAACCCGGGCTGGCAGTGCATCGCAGCTCCGGACCCCAGGCACCCTTAGAGGTCTGGAAGGCACGCGCGTGCGTCTGAAGGAAAGCTTGTCGTCCACCGAGCGGGGAACGCGACGAGATGCACCAAGCAGGCGGCCCATCGGGATTCTGTCGCCCGCGCTGCCCGAGGCTGGCTCGGGACTCAGGACGAGGACCTCCACCGGGCACACGCCTGCACGAGGCCATCACCGCGGGCGCAGGGCCTCGGAGCCGAGGGGGGGGGGGGAAGCGCGGCGCGCGCGGCCTCCGACAGGCGGAGAGTCCCGACTCCCTGCAGGGTCGGCAAGCAGGGCGGGCGGCGGCCTCACGGCTCCCGGGCGGTGGGGGCTGCGGCCGCGCACACGCCCAGCCCGCAGGGAGAGGGTGAGGAGCGCGGCGCCACGGAGGGCAGCAGCGGGACTCTCGAGACTGGGCCGCCTCACCTCTCCGCCGCAGCAGCAGCGCGGCCACCGCGCTGTCCACGCCGCCGGACAGGGCGCACACGACGTGCCGCGCCGCCTGCATCCGCCCGCACGCCGCCGACCTCCCCGTGACCAACGCCGCTTCCGTGCCGCGCCGGAAGTCCCGCCCCCGCCGCGGCGCCCTGCGGCTGGGGCCCGGTCGGAAGCCTGTGCTCCGCGCGCAGCGTTCCGCCGGGCCAGCACCTCGCTGAGCTTCCGTTCCTGAGTTCCCTTGTCTGCCCAAGCCCACGGTGCCGTTCGCGGCTGCATTCCCAGCATCCACAGGAGTATGTGGCTTCTTAGGTGGTCTCTTCATTAGCGGGCGGATGAATGCAGGAAGGACCTGAGGTCGTCCCCGAGGGCGTGATGCTACGCTGGGTTCTGGGAGAGGGAGGGAGTAGGCCTTAACTAAACCAAAAGAAAGACAAGCTAGTGGGCTCAGCCTTAGACAAAGGCCCTGAGGCTTGCTTGGGTCGGGGTGTCAGGGTCACACCGGGGGTGGGGTGGTGAGCAGTGGGGGCCCACGGAAGTTTCAAGCAGGAAAGCGAATGACCACATTCACATTTTTAGAAAGATTTTTGTGGCTGCCCCGTGCAGAGGAGTAGCTGGGAGCCTGGTTAGGAGGCTGTGACAGCCAGCCATCTGGGAAAGAGATGATGGCACCAGAAAGATAATTAATTTGGAAGTAAAACCTGTAGCCCTGGCTGGTCAGATGGACGCAGGGGTGAGAAAGAGGGTGGAGGACTTGATGTGTCTGTCTTGTGGGGTGTTCACTGCGAAGGGCATGGCCTGCCAGGTCAGCTGCAACGTTTGAGGTGCCTTAGGGCCACCCAGCTGGAGATGGGACTGTTCCTAAATGACTGAAGGGTGAATGCATGCGTGGGGGACCCTGGCCAATGACAGATGGCAGAGTTGGATGATAGGACAGCAGAACCTGGAAACACTTGCTGAGCCTAAAATAAGCATGTGAGGAGTAGGAGGGTGCAAATCAAGCGAAGGAAGAGGCCCGGATGGGAGACCTGGACAGAGCAGAGTGGGCTGGAGGCCCAGTGAGTGGCCTACTGAGAGGCTGGGAGGGCAGGGAGGTGGCATTGGTGATCAGTGTAGAGTGCGAAGGCGGGGTGACACAGCTCAAACCAAGAATGCCGCTAGGCTCAGAGGACTGGCACCAGAGGCCACAGGCTTCACGTGCAAAATGCAGGCGTTCTCTAAGTCAGCGACTTGGTTGACTTCAACCCACAGTGTCCCACTTAACAGGCTGGCCCAGTGTGCACAGCCACCTACACACGTAAGTATTAAAAAAGAACACATCTTAAAATAGGTCCTACTCTTGCAATGTGTCATGTAGTCTTATTTTTCATTTTATTCTTTTTCATTTTTAAGAACTGCTGGCACAGTCCACTAAATTGATGTCAGGTAGGATTTGAATCATGATTGGAAAAGTGCAGGTTGGAAATGCCACCACAGAAGCAGGTGGTTTTGAAATCAGGCCCACACCAAAGCTTAGCATTAAAATCACATTAATTCCTTGACAGTCGAAGGTCACCAGCAAACATGAGCATTTAAATGTGGGGGAATCACAAACGCAAGCCATTTTCTTGAGAATATGGGTCGTTTCAAGGGTCTAGACTGAAGTGAGGAGGAAGGCCCCAAATCCTCACTTCTAAAGAGAAGCAGGCGCTGCCAGCTGGAGGGTCATGGCCATGGGTGCCCAGAGCACGTGTGGGGCATGCTGCACAGGAGGACAGGGGGCAGGGCACCTGTGGGAGACAAAAGAATGGCCACTTTCTCCTCAGAATAAGGGGTCAGGGAGATATCCAACACGGGTAGCAGTTTCGGCTTGCACTTCCCAGGAGGAGAGGAAACCCTGTATGTGGATACCTGGCCTTGAGCAAATTCAGGAATGGACATTCAGTTGAGTCTGTGGCTGTGGCCGTGCTGGTATCACTGGATTCTGGGGGCCCAGTCTAGAGGATGTGGACAAAAAAGGGGTTCTATGGAAAATGACCTCACTGGGTGATCTGATCATAAATTCCTACCTGGGCAGGTCACAGTGGGCAGTCACACCGCAGGCCTGTGACTTCTTTAGCAAAAGGCTTATTATTAATTCATCTCTGCCTTAAGCCTGCCCTGTGCAGTTTCTGTGCTTCTAGGTTCAGGCCTCCTTGAAATGCCCCCTCTCAGACGCTCACCCTCAAGACCGCAGTCTCCTTAACTCTCCTGTAATCCATCCGCCACCCTGCTGTCCCTCGTGTCGTCCATAGCTCCCTGCTCAGCTCCAAATGCATGAAAGAAGCTGCGTTTCTAGGAAGGATTTTTCTCAGCCTGTTGCAATCTTGCTTCCGGGTGCATCCTGTATTCAACTCAAACTCCTGTGGAAGTTCTCTGCAGGTTTAGATGTTTCTTGGTTGACAAGGACCACACCCTTCTGGGTCTGGCAGTGTGATACAAGGTTAGGGCAGAAGTCTGGTGTTCCTGCCCAAGCAGAGCCTTGGGGTTTAGGTGTGCCGCAACGGGATACACTGGGGACAGAGTTTCTGCTACCTTTCAGTTATGGTGAGGTAATTTAGCTACTTTCTTGCTCCAAGACTTTAACCATGATAAAAAACAGTAGCTATGTATATTTGAAAATTAAAACATCTTCAAAATCAAGGTATGCTTTAATATATTTTCATTTATCTTACAATTCAACATAAATCTAGAACAGAACTTTTCATACAAACTTGGTTTATGAAACAGTCACTTGCTATTTTATAATACAAGAGATTCAAAACAAAATTCTTCACTAGGAGGACTTCCGGCTCGCACTCCAGTGCCCTGGCGGTGAGGACGGGGCCGCGGGGGGCACAGACACACCCCAGCCCCGCAGCCCCACCCCCCAGGCACAGAGATTTTACTTAGGTTTAAAAAAATGTCTTTTCCAATATAGTTTCGCCTGAAGTTTATTTCTAAGGGCTGAACGCCACGTTAGGACCGACCATTCTTGTAACGAAGTGTAAAAGGCAAAGCGTTTTCTGCTCAGAACCTGAGAAGCAGTGAATCCACGTTTTCCTTGTCAGCCTCTGGACTCAGCTGGATCAGAGGAGAACACAAGTCTATGAGCTGCAGGAGAAGCGACAGGAGGTGACCGGAGCGTCCCTGCTGACCCTTCCCAGCCCGTTAATACCCCAGACTGTTCACGGAAATGGAGCTGCCCGGGGGCATCCCCGCTGTGGCTTGGGGCCATGACAACTCAGTAAACCTGGCTTGGGCACTTGGCACCGCCGTGGTCACCCTAAGAAGCTGGAGGAGAACGCCACACACTGACGCTGTCTGGGTTCCCCCTCAGACATCGGGCACCAGGGACCCCAGCAGTGGAACTGACATGAGCCCGGCCCTCGGAGAGCTCCCGCGCTCCCAGGCAGGACTCCTCAGTGGGACTTGAACGTGGAGCCCTCCCCACCCCAGAGGCGTGCCCTGAGACAGGTCGCCCTAGAAGCCCCGACGGCCACGCTCCAGGGTCACCTGGAACCTGCCTCCCGCCGCACCTCGGGGGGGGCCTTCGAGGCCGCGCCTCTGCCCGTGTCTGGCGTGTTCAGCAGGAGGTCGATCAGAGGCCTGCTCTCAGCGCCCCCGGCCACGTGCGCGTCTGGGGTACTGCCGAAGTCGATGAGCGGGAGGTCGACAAGGGGAGTGCCCCCGACTTTCGGGGTGATCGTCAGCCGGTCCAGTGTGAGGTCCACAAGCACGGCCTGCACGAGAACACGAGCTTTAGGGGCCGTTCCAGCATCTGCCCACGGACCATCCGGGAGAGCCAGGCTTTGCTTACGCCCCAGCTGGCCAACGCTAGAAAGCCGGGATGGAGGACGCTGGCTGTGGGGTGTGGGTACCGGCCGAGTGCTCTCCTCTCTGGCCACCCCTCACCCTGGCCCACCTCCCTCCTGCCGGCAGCCCACACTGGGGCTCCCACCAACCCTCAGTACCACCCCACAGCCCTGGTCTCTGCTCAAATGCAGGCAGAGGTGTGGCTTCCTCCTAGAGAGGCCAGAGGCCCCAACTTCCTCTCCTCGGCTCAGCTGGCAGCGGGGGCCCCAGGACCAACTCCTGCAGGGGCAACCCTGGGTCGTGACCCTGAGGGGCCCCCTGGCATCCCAGCGGTCCCAGCGGTCCCGACGGCACGACAATCTCCATGTTTCTGTTACCTCTTGGGGGGACACATCTGCAGGTGGCTGTGCTTCTTCCAGTGCCACTTCCATGGTGACACTTTTTGAAAAAGTAAAATCGGTCTTTTCTGGAGAAAAGTGGAGTGCCTGAGGCACGGCAGCCGGAGGAGAAAAGCTCCCGTTGGACGACGAGTCCGTGCACCTCGCAGCGGCTCTGCAGGGGAACAGGGAGCGCGGAGGGAGACTTCAGAAAGAGCTGGTTTGCTCGGCTTCCACTGATGTTTCAGAGAACAGGCCCCTGGGCTGCCCCGCCTGCCCAGACGCCACCCCTGCTGTGCTCCCCCTGCCCCAGCCAGGCACCCCAGCCAGGCCCAAGCTCAGCTCACAGCGGGGCTCCCCCGTGACACCCCAGTGGCAGCCGCCCCGAGCTCGGCTCACAGCGGGGCTCCCCCGTGGCACCCGGCCGCAGCCGCCCTGTGGGCACAGCAGCGTCTGTCTGCTTCCCACCATGTCTCCAAGCCCGGGACACGGCCTGCCGCCCTGGAACTGAAGGCGAGGGGGCCGGTGAGCACGCGGTCTTCTCTGCCACCCTTTAAAGGCCTTGTAACAATCCGAGAAACGCAAATGCTGCATCTCTGTTTACGAACTCGCAGCGCACCTAGGCAGACCATTGTGACGGCTCCGCACTGGGTCCTGCCTGTTCTGGGGCCGCCCCTGACCCTACAACGGAGGGCCATGAAATGCGCGGGACGGCAGGGCTGCAGAGAGGTGGTAGGACTGGTGCCCCCGGTCGGCTGTGTGACCTGATGTCAGCGTATGTGTCAAACTGCAGCCCACGTCCGTCCGTGTTCTCCCACGTGTCCCCGAAGAGGCACGTGAAGCGTGAAGAAAGCCCCACGTGTGGACACGACTGGATTTGGCCGTCACAAGACGGGGGAACACCTCCAACCATTTTGGAGGCGATATCAGCGGTTCACGGGGACCGCTGCCCTGGGACACCCACGGTTTACAAGTGGCACAGCCTCTGCACACAAGGCAGAGCTGCCTGGAGACGACCCCTGTCCGGGAGGCTGTCGGGGCCCCCTCAGACACTGTCAGGGAAGGTGCCAGACTGAAAAGAGAGCCGTGGCATCATCTGAGCCAGGCGCCGTTTCAATCCTTCGTCACCCTGAGCGGTAACTATGATTACTCCGTGCCCCCCTCTCCTGGGTTAACTGGGGTGACACGTGTGTTAGGGCATCTGTCCATCGGGTTCACACGGGGTTGCCGGGGAGCTGCACGCTGCGGTTCCTCACAACGCCCCAGTCCGTCCTCGGTGCCTGCTTTCTCACCGCAGTCCTGTCCCTTCTGCTGACTTCTCGCCACTCTACTGCGGGTGAGGGGCAGACGGGGCACGGTCAGCCCACCGGGGCTCAGGATGGGGCACCGTCAGCCCACTGGGGCTCAGGACGGGGCACGGTCAGCCCCCCGGGGCTCAGGACGGGGCACCGTCAGCCCACCGGGGCTCAGGACGGGGCACGGCCAGCCCACCGGGGCTCAGGACGGGGCACCGTCAGCCCACCGGGGCTCAGGACGGGGCACGGCCAGCCCACCGGGGCTCAGGACGGGGCACCGTCAGTCCACCGGGGCTCAGGACGGGGCACCGTCAGCCCACCGGGGCTCAGGTCGGTCAGCAGACAGCCCCACCGACGGGGGCACGTGTGGCGGCCTTTGGGGACTGCAGCCCCGCCAGGTGAGGCAGAAACGTCCACCCCCTGCTCCATCCAGGACGGTGGCCATGGGCCCCGTGGCTGGTGCTGCCGAGGAGCTGAAACTCGAATTGTGCTTAAATCTCAGGGGCCGAGAATGTGCCACATGGGCCTGGTGCCCCCTACTGGGCAGCGCAGGTGGAGCAGGCCCCCCACTCCCTCCCCAGTAGCCTCGAGGGCACAGAGGACCCTGCCCACCCACCCAAGTCCTCAGGGGCCTCTTGGGGCTGGGGAGATGATGTCCTGACCTCCGCCCCCGGCCTGGGGCCCACAGATCTGTAGGCACTCCTTCCAGAAGTCGTGGCATTAGGGGCCCCCAGCGCAGGCCCGGCCACCCCAAGGCAGGGACCCCGGTGTCACCTCAGTCCCGGAGCCTCAGAAGCTGGCCCGGGAGCATCTGGCCAGAATTGGAACGGGAAGGGAGAACGAGGAGTCCAGTTAAGGTCCCCACAGTCCCAGAAGCCCCGGCCTTTCCGGAAGCTCTGCCCGACGCAGGGAGGCCTGGTGCCTACACTTGGCCATGAAAGCTGCCTCACAGACAGGACGTCCGGTCACGGAAGCTGGTGACCGACTGCATATGCGACTTGGGCGCGTCCTCTCATGCATGTCTCCTGCCACCCAGTATGTCCAGGAGCTTGTTCTTAGCTCTGGGGACACGGTGACAAGCCTGACAGAAGGCCCCAGCTCTCGGGGAGCTTCCGCTAGTGAGGCGTCAGACTGTCATGTGGGCAGATCCACACACCTTCTCCACTCAGGAGGCCAGAGGGGAGGGGACGCCCCCGAGCAGCCCAGCAGGACACTGGAGCAGAGTGATGGGTGGGGGCTTCTCCGGAAAGGCCCGAGTTTGGCCCCTGAATGTGGACTGCAGTTACGGGGTGGGGGCAGCTCCGCCAGCCGGGCAGGACGGCAAGGACACGGAGGAGAGGCGTGTGGCCGGAGCGACGTGACGGGGAGTGGGGGACGAGACGGGACAGGTGGGTACGGCAGCTGCTTCGACATCTGGTCTGTTCCTCAGGAAGCCCGAGGGTCGTCACCGTCACTGTGACCAAGACCCCTGCGGGCGGCGCTGGCTCCCCGAGCCCCGATGCGAATGCTGCTTACGGGGCGGCTTTGCCCAGGGGCCTCCCCCAATGTGGGGCCCTGAAGGCAGGGCTCCTCGCCCGCCCAGGCCACTGGCCCGAACCTGGGACGTGGTGCCAGGAGAGTGACCTGAAGCCCAGGCCGGTGCCCTCCCTGCCCTTCCGAGGACCGGCCTCGGCCCACTGGCTCCAGACAAGTGGCCGCCTGCACCAGACCAGGCAGCCGTCCCAGGACAGGCCTCGCTGGGGCTCTGAGTCCAGACGACTCATGGCCACCGTCACCTCTTACCTCACTGCAGAGTTTTTCCGGGGCTCAGTAGCAAGCTGCCGAGCGGACAGGCACAGGGGAGAAGCCAGCATCCTGGGCACCGTCTTCGGGGTCAGCAGGGGCAGAGCGGAGAGCCGACGGCCGGCGGGGGTGGGCAGGGCGGACGTCCTCGCAGAGCTGGGAAGGCCCGAGGAGCGCCTGGCAGGGGTGCTGTGGACGGCAACCCTGGAAAGGCCGAGGGGGGACTTAGGGACAGATGACCTTGAAAAAAATTCTAATGACTCAGCCCACGTGCTGGCGTGGCAGAAGAGCCTGCAGCTTCAACGTGCAGGATGGAAGCCAGCAGGCCTGTCGGAGCTGATCCCTGCGAGGGGCTGCCGCCGACCACCGGCACCCCGGAGAGGGCTTCCGGCTCCTCCCGGGCAGGAACTCGCCGCTGTCTCCCCGACCCCGGTTCCCATCAGACGTGACGGCGCTTCACAGGTGGCTCCACAAAAACCTCACGCACGCTAGCTCTGGGTCAGGGAGTGGCCGAGCTGGGACTCAACCCGGGTCTGAGTGGCTGCGCCAACCGGTGGCCTTCACCCAGCCCAGAGCGAGGGCCTGCGCATGCGGGGCTGCAGCCCAGGCCCCCCGAATCAGCACTCCGGGGGGTGGGGGTGGACTCCGGCCGCGCCCCTATGGGGTGGCCTGGCTGAAAACCCCCCGTCAGGGCCGAGCCGGGGTCTACACCGTAGGGAGAAGGCCCGTGGCTCCGGGAAAATGCCCCGGATGTGAGGGGGGCGTCCGAGAGACGGGGGCTCAGGCCAGACGTCTGAGGGGGCTCTCTAACAAGTCAGCAGGGGCGGAACTGGTTCTCATAGCCACAAAGCGAAGGGGAGCAGCCCGACTCGTTACCTCCCCGCCGACGTGCAGGACTGCGGCCTCTGTGCCCGAGGGAACTTGGGTGTCACGCTGTCTGGGGGTTCACCTGAGACGAGAGAGGAAGCACGCAGTCAAACACGACCGAGTGATGAGTCCGTCATCTGGGGCTCTTCACCCAGCGGGCAATTCTCCTCTGCCTCCGCTGCAGCCAAGATGGTCCAGAAAGTAGACGGGCCCAGAGGGGAGACCCCTCGGGCCCAGGAGGGCAGGAGAGGACGTGTCCTCCCTCCAGGGGACCCACCCCAGGCAGGGCTTCAAGGGTCAGCCACTGAGTGCCGAAGAGGAGCCCCCGCCCGTCACACTGGTGCCCTCGGCCTGGCTCCTCACCCCTGGGCAGGAGGGGACGGGGACGAGGCAGTGCTCGGCACGACCGGGGCTCCTGCGTTCACAGGACGCTCGCCCACGGGACCAGCACTAGCGTGGCCAGGCTCCAGGAGAGTCCCCCAAAGCCCACCGATGCCCCCCCATCCCTGAACAAGGACACCACCAGGTCCTCCCAAGACGTCGCTGCGCTGACGTGCGGTCTCACGGTTAACAAGCATTTCTGCCCAGATGCTCCCACGAGTCAGTCCCCTAGAGCACTGGCTCCACAGGAACCGACTCACAAACTCACCCTGGCGTCCCCAAGGCCACAGGGGCCGGGCCCCCAGGCAATGCCTTGCTCTCTCCTGGAAGCCAGGGAGCCCCCACCTCCACCCCGCCCCTCCCAGCCTCTGTCCCCTTCAAAGCAAACTTCTCAGATTTTGTCTTTGACTCTTTTTAAAAAAACTGATCTTGTCAGTGATTCACGCACCCAAAAAAAACGACAGCAGAGACAAAACCAGAGCCCCCTGCCCTACCCACCGAGACCTGCCCCGTCGAAGCCAAGAAGAGGCCTCGAAATTTAACTGCCTGCTACAGCCAAGTCAGCGCCTTCGAGACAAGACAATCCAAGGATTCAAAACTGTAAAACGGACAATGTCCAGCAGACAAGAAAGAGTCATTAAACGTGTGAAGAAGGGAAGTGACCACAACCAGGAAAAAAATTAGTCTGCAGAAACAGACTCCAAAATGACGGGGAAGACAGGATTAAAAGGAACAGGCTTTAAAACAATCCTAAATGTGGCCAAGAACTTCACGGAAAACACATACACCTTGGGGCCAAAATGGGGGGCCCTAACGCCCCGCGGGCGTGAACACTGAACGGGATGGGCTCAGCAGCAGCCCAGACACACAGCAGCAGGGAAGACAGGTGAATCAGAAGGCGTGACAGCAGGAGCTATGCAAACTGAGGCACCAGAAGAGGCCGGGAGGCACGGCGCTTCCGTGGCCTAGACGGCGGCAGGAGGTCGGTCACACGAGTGTCTGCTGTCCGGGAAGCGCGGGGAAGGGAAGGCATGTGAGGAAATGACGGCCACGTGCTCTTCGGGTTTGACTGCAAGAACCAACCCAGAGATCACGGAGGCTCCAGAAGCCCTAAGCATGACGAACACAGAGAAAGCCACCGCGCACAGTAGTCAAATGCTGACGACAAGAGAGCATCTACGTGCAGCAGAAGCACGACGGCGTGCTGCGTCGAGGGGGAGGTAAGGCCCCAAACCCACCGGCTTCTGGCCCACACGCCGGGGGCGCATTTCCGGCGCTCTACGAAAAAAGGACGTGGAGAGGCCAGCTTCGCCAAAACTGACTTTTAAATTTTTACTTGTTCAACTTTTTAAAAATGGACGTTACGTACCGGCAGCAAACCTGGGGGCTTCAAAGTGAGTGGCGGGGGCAGGCGTGGCCACGGTCCTGGACCCCGCCTGCGAGTCCCGCCTGCCTGTGCTCCCGGCTGTGTTCAGTCGGGAAGACCGTGACAAGCTGGGGTGGGAGTTCGGCCTCGGGCCTCGCTGTGCTGGCGTCTGGGATTGGGGCAGAGCCGAGGTGCTGGGCGCCGGGGGCCGTGCCGCCGTCCGCTCCGCAGGCCTGGCGTCCCGGCTCTGCGTGCTCACGGCCACGGGGCCCGCCTGCAGAGCTGGCCGCGGCCCGGCGGGTGCGGATCTGCCCGGCCGGCCAGGGTTGGACAGGGGCTGGGAACCACCTGTAGGAGTGCCAGCACGTTCACCTGACCTGGCTGGAACAGGAGACACACAGAATCTGGTTATCACGCAAGCTTGCGTTACTTTTAAATCGCCCAGTTACTTAACACACACACACGAGATGTGGGTCTTCAGCCAAATGTTTTCAGGCGAAGGAAGCTACTTATTTCTGTCACGATGATTTCCCCGAGAACAGCATGGCGGTGTGAGCGCTCCTCCGTAGGCCCGTCACGCGATGCCCTCCCACACGGGACCCGGGCTGCTCGGGGCGGTGCTGCGTGTGCTCTAGGGGCTAACGCCAGGCACGATCACCGGGACGTGTGAAGCACACGCAGACTCAAGCCCTCCTGTCCTCATCCACCACGTCGACCGCAGAGAACAGCCCTAGCTGAGAGGGGGGGCAGGGACGGGCTAGTCACACGACTGGGATGAACACGGCTGTCGGAGTCACTGCCCGGGCAGTGAACCGTGTGACAACCCCGCTCACACCCAGAGTCCGGACAGCTGGATAAGGACCCGGGCTGAGGAGTCCCACCCCAGGTTCCTTTGCTTTTCCCCGGGCACCTTTAAAAACAATAACCGCTTAGAGCTGAGCCATCGAAGAGAGTGACCTCCGCCCCAACCCCCCCGCTACGTAACAGGTGCTGCTACCTGCTCTCATTCTGCTGCTGCCCAGTGACCAGAGGCGGAGGGCTGCCCTGCCCCGGGCTCACTGCCCCCACCCCCAGCCCGATTTGGGGTGTCTATAAGTGATAAGTCTTGTGACTTCACTTCCTCTGCGTGTGTACTGAAACCATGCCGTCCATCAGAAGGGCCCGGGCTTCCCCCTTCCTCAGTGGGAGCTTGGGGGTCAGCTGTTCACACACTGCGGACCAGCATCAGCGCCTGCCCAGCGAAGGGACTCTGACCAGGGCCTTTCGCGCGGCTGCTGCTGTTTCCCCTCTTCACCACTCGATGGCAGCCTTGGCTTGGTGGGAGGACATGGAGCCCGCACTTCCACGGGGCTGGGAGTGAGGATTTACCCACGTCCTGGAGCTGCCCGGGCCACGTCCTGGAGCTGCCAGGGCCACGTGCACGGAACTGCCCGGGCCACGTCCTGGAGCTGCCAGGGCCACGTGCACGGAACTGCCCGGACCACGTCCTGGAGCTGCCAGGGCCACGTGCACGGAACTGCCCGGGACGGCCCTGGCAGAATCCCACGTCTCATTACATTCCCGCTGAGGCTGGACTCGGGGTGCTCCTGCATTCACAGGGGCGCACGGCCGCTCTGTGACTGCTCACAGAACCCTGAACTGAACCCGCCCGTGTGAACGCGCCTCTCCCCAGAGGGGAAGCACCATGAGGGCAGGGACCCTGACAGAGACCACAGCAGGCCTTCCAGAACCTTCTGCTGAGCCTACGTTGTCCTGTGAAAACAGTCTTAGAGGGACGGACAGCCTCCTAGCCCTGGCCTGGCTGGACGCGGGTCTGAGCAGAGCCGCCGGCAGGCCGGCCTCACCTCTGCCCGCTGCTGGGGAGGCAGGGCCCCAGGAGGAGGACCTTCTTGCGAGACTGCCGGCACAACCCGGGGGCTTCAGCAGGGTCTTCTTCAGCCCCAACTGAAACAGAAAGTTAAAGAAAAGGACATCAAAGACTTACTCATCCACCCATTACTTAGTTCTGCATACGTACAGTACAAAATAGTTCCTCCTAATTCAGTAATTATCATTTGAATTTGAAGAAGAAACAGGTGAAGCAGCCCTTGTCAAAGTCCTGCATAAGGAGCTCCGGGGGCTGGCTGAGCTGTGGATCTCTGGGCCCCACCCCGGGCCCCTGAATCAGCAGCTGTGGGGCCCAGCTTTTGGCTGTTTCTACACCTGCACACAGCTGTTTGGCACCAGCTGGAAAATAAACAGCAGAGACGTGGACGGTCAGCCTCCACGCCCGCAGAGCTGCAGTTTCAAAGCATCTCTGTGCCATACCATCCACGCCAGGACCCCCGTGGGGGCCCGTCTGAGGCGCGTGGACACACGATGCGCTCACAGGACTTCCCTCCATCCCCAGAGCTCCAGGCCGCGAGGCCAGCCCCCCGCGCACGCCGGGTCTGTTCTCTGCACCTCAGCAAGCTGCCTCTCCTGGACCACATTCTCAACCTTCGTAACTTTGACTTTAATAGAAAGACACGTCCCAGGCGCACACAGTGGCCACCTTATTCCCCTCACTCACAGGCCACAGCCCCGCTGCAGCCGGCTGACCCACCTTGTTAGGCACAGGGAGCGATCGCTTGCCGTGGACCAAGTGGCTTCCGCTGGCTGGCAAGCCGGTGGCGTCCCGGGCAGTGCTGGGCCTGTCGGCGGGCACGTCCCCGTGGATGTTCACCCTGGGAGGACTTGCTGGCTTCTCTCTCATACGCTGAAATTTTTAATTGAAATGTGAGAGCCATCTAGTCGTTAACAATCTACAGACACACGGAGGCTTCCGTCAGAGCAACGGCAGGCAGCACCCATCTTGCCGATGCTGCATATGACCCTTAATCCATCAACTGGATCGAGGGGGACAGAGTGGTTCATGTCCTCCACAAATTGCCATGGACAAAAATGATGACGGAACATGCTTCCTCATTAAAAACAGGGTAAAATACTGCCAGGACAGAGCTCCTCAACAGGACGGCGCGAGGTCCTAGAGCTGTCCCTCAATCAGGGCTTTTATGTAAGGGTCATGGGGAGACTGGTTCTAGTGACACAAATGCCAAGTGCTGCACAGAAGGAATCACTCATCAGCTGGTCACTCCCTCGACCAGAGGCGCTGCTCAGCTGCATGGCAGCCTCCCTGTCCCGCCCGGCCACCCGGTCAGTCACCGATTACGGACACGCAGGTCCAAGGGACGAGTGGGACTCATCGTGCTTGTAGAAACCAGCCCTCGTGTCAGAGAGTTAATAAGGAGCCACAGGAGCTCCTAAAGCCCCGAAGATGAAGCAGTGACTTTGTCTTTTACACCATTTCAAACATTGAGCGATACCGCGCGTCACCTGAAGCCTCCAGTGGTATGCTCCTGCTGTGCAGCCATCATCGCAATCTAATTTAGACCATTTTCCCCCTAAAAGCAATTCACTACTGTTGGCAGTCCCCGTGCCCGCGACCTCCCCAGCCCAGGCGACCCCCCATCTACGCCTTGTCCTTGTAGCTTGCCCGTCGTGGTCATTTCGTGTAAGTGGGATCAAACAATACGTGACCTTTTTTTGTGCCTGGCTTCTCTCATGGAGCCTGGTGTTTTTAGGGGTCACCCACTTCACTGCACGTATCAGCACTGCGTTTTCTTTATTGCCAGAGAGACTCGCTCACATACTTACCCACGCATCCGGACACGTGGGCCGCTGGTGCTTTTCCGTTACTGAGAATGATGCTGCTGTGAACACGGGGCGCAGGCTTTGTGCGGACACGTTTTCAATTCTCCCAAGCAAACACCGCAGTGTGAACTGCTGGGTCACACGGTCACTCTGCGTGTAACGTTTCGGGAACGCCACACTGTTTGGCACGGCGGCCGCGTCACTGCACATGCCCAGCAGCAGTGCGTGACGGTGCCAGTTTCTGCGTCCTCACCAACACTTGCTGTTTTCTGGCTTGTTGCTTCTTACCCAGCCGCCCTAGCCTTGTCTTGAAAGCACATTTCTGAACAGTCCGACCAAGTGGTCCCGTGGCTCCCAGAGGCAGTCCTCACACGAGTCGCCAGGCGTGAACGACTTCTCCCACAGAAACACGGGGAACGAGCTCCACGTGCAGCTCGGCCGTGCAGCGCACACCTCGCTGACCACACACTCCGCTCTCTGGCACCAGGTCACCACTCGGCCCCAGCAGAGCCAACATTATGTGCCAGTCTCTGCCCTGAGGCCACGTGTTACACGCACAAATCCCTGCCTGGCTCCACGTGTCACACACAACACCCATGTCAACCTCATTCTAGACACATCACTTTAGACGTGTACATGCAAGTGGTCACCAGAAAAAGGAAGCTGTGTGGTGGAGGGAAGGGTCCAGCCACGCAGGGAGGACGCAGGGAGGACGCCGGCCTGCACGGGCAGGGCTCTGCCTTGGGGGCGGGGTGCTCTCCGCCTGGCTCAGTTCTGGGTCCTGACCACAGAGGGTCAGGTGCTTCAGGAGATGAGCTTGTCGAGGTGAAAAGGAATCCCTGGGCCCTTGCTGGGTGCTCGGCTGACCTGACCGCTCACAACCCCTCCAAGCATCAGTCCCCCGTGACTGGCCCCGCAGAGGCCCGCTGTCCAGGGCAGGAGCAGAGCTGGGAGGGCACCGGGCGGCTGCAGCCCGCCCCTCCGGCCCGTCTGCCGCTGCCCTCCGCAGCAGGAGCCTCCTCCCTCCCCTGAGCACACAGCCAGACGCCCACCTTCCCCTCCCCGGCAAGCCTCCAGGAGCCCCACTTCCCCGAGCCGGCTGCCCACACCCCAAAGGCATACCTGCCCCCTGCCACTTGCCAGGGCAGCTCACCGCTTAACGTCAGCGAGGAGAGCAGTCTAAAGTACGTCACAGTTAAGGGTGACACGTGCCTACTCCGGGAGGGAGATTTCGGACGTTGCTCGTTAACGCAAATGAAACCCCTAACGGGTGGAGTGCCCGGTGTAGTAACGAAACCAGGGGACAACTTTCCGACAGAACTTGGGCGCAGGTGCTTCTAAGTCACACATTAGCAGGGGGCCTGCCCACAGCCCCCGCACTCAGCGCCCCACCACGTACCCTCGGAGCAGCTACATCTCCGAGTTCCTCCCGTGAAACGCTTCCGGGCCAGGGCTAACCCGAGGCGGTCAGGGAGCAGGGCCATCCAGCCCCCCAGACACCCACTGTGTGCGCGGCTCCCTGTACCTGCTCCGCGGCCGAGCCAGCGCTCTTTCCTCTGATGGACGAAGCTCGGGGTGGCGGCAATCTGCTGGCCGCCTTTCTCTGCGTCCCTGCCGGGCTCGGAAGGTGAACAGGACTTGGCTCCACCGGCAAAGCAGAGCACCGTGGCCTCTGGGCCTGGGTGGGGCCGGCCTGGGCAGGAGCCTCCTGCAGGCCCACGCCCATGGGGGGCTGGGGTCCCAAGAGTGGGGGTCCCAAGGGGCTTTCTGACAGGTAGTATGTCTCTCTTTTCAGCGACTTGGGGCTCTTCTGCGCTTCACTTTCTTTCTCAAACAGGCTCATTTTTAACTTTGATTCCTGTATGAATCTTTCCACACCCTGGCTCCAAGGGTCTTCAGGCCCGGCCGCGGGGGCCGCCTTGTTTTTGCCGCTGCTTTCTATCTGCAAGGCCAGCAGGTGAGCCTCTTTATACACCTCCACAAACTTGTCCCCAGTGAGGGGGCTCCAGCGGAACTCACGGCCCGATGTCAGCAAAGGCGGTTCTTCGGGAATCTGATTATTCAGTTCTAAGCTGGTAGCGATGCATCTTTCCTTATGCCCAACAGGTCCAAAAAAGACTTCGTCGTCTTCGTCTGCACTATTTTAAAAGAGAAGGACTATTAATAAGTGGCATTTAAACGGAAGATTTTACTGAATACAGTTACGCCCAAGGCAATGGAAGAAAACGCGTTTGTTTACCTTAAAGAAGACAATGAAAGATCGAAGTCAAATTTTTCATCGGCCAAAAGACGAATGTCTGGGGGAGGAAAGTCTGCTGTTATTTGAGGGCTGGGGCCGACAAACAGGAAAACATTACCAGTCTCTACAGCTACCAGAACTATGGCAACATGTCACTCCCCAAAATGTAACTTACCATTATTTTAATCATCACATTTTCATACAGGGCTCTAGATGATCTTGTTTTTTCCATTTTCTTTTTAAAATAGCATCAGCCATTCAGGAATGGCTATCACCTCTTCTTGGAACCCATCCTGAACCCCGGACAAAACTGGTTTGCACCCCATCCACATTTCCTGCATAGTGCCTTCGCCAGGCCTGTCTGTAAGCTGACTCCCTGTAACAGACCACGGGCTCTGGATCAGGGGGTTCCTCTGCTGGGGGCTCCCTCATATAGCTCCCAGACCCCACTCCACCCTGCTCCTTCCTGGGGCTTGGAGAGCACCTGGGCCTGACCTCCATCACTGCACCAGCCTTACTAGTCTGTAAATGTCTCCTGACTCTTCTATGGCCCCAACTAGACTGTTAGCTCCTCCAAGACAGCAAATTAACACTCTCCCACATTCCCCAACATCCAGGTTAAGGGCCTGGACACTGAGTGATGTTTATCAGAATAAACTGAACCGATATTTCAAAAAGTTTATACAGAATTTCACAAATCATACCTTATTTGATCCTAATAAACAATGCAGCATGCTTACTAGCAAAACCGTAAAGTTTAAAAATATACTGCTCTCCTAATTAAGTCCTAATTAGTCAATTCAATTAGTCCTGATTACCTAATCAAGGGAAAGGGAGACAGCACAAATGCACAGAAGAAATAAACAGAAATAAGCAGAGAGAAGGAAATGAAAAGATTCCTAAGCTAGTCTGCTCAACTGCACACAGGTAAACCTAAGAACGTGGTGGGTACGTGAGTGTCTCACACGAGACGGACAGCAATTTGAACATTTCACCTAAAATGTCATACAATATGCTTGAGTGTGATATTGTTTTGTTACAGAATTACATGCTTACGATTTTGTAATAAAAGATTTGGTAAAGATGACCAGCTCATAAAAAAGGGTGGTATTTGTGCCAGACCCTGCAGATAATTTTCTGGAGAATAAAATTTACTTTTTGTATTTATTTAAATTGATTTATTTATAAACCTGACTCCAGAAGAGACAAAAAAAATCTCAATAGCTCAATTATCATAAAAATAACTGGACAAATTTATTAAAGAGCTATTAAAGAGCTCTTTCTTCCCAAAAAAGTACAAGTCCCAGATAATTTCGCAAGATAATTCTGCCAAATCTTTAAAGAATATATAATTCCAAAATTATTTGTTTGCTCCTCAGGTTTAATAAAAAACTACAGAGGAAATTCCATTAAAGCCAGGCACATGCAATGACTTGTACTGTCACCAGTTGTTAACACTGTTCTATTGTGCATCAACCAACACAGTTAGACAAAGGAAAGAATTTGGAGGTAAAATTATCATTGTGCAGACACAAGAAAAAAAAAATCAGGAAAATCAACTGAAAACTGTTATAAAGTGTAAACAGATAAAAACCCATGATGAGGACAAAATTATTCCATGGCAATCAGTAGCTTTCGTATCAACCAAAAACCAACCACGGCATGGGAGGAAAGACCTCATGTACAGTAGCAGCAAAGAATACAAAATACCTGTGAACAAGCCCAACAGGAAATATGCAAGACGAATATAAAGGAAGTTTGTATATCACAAAAGCAACCTATCAAATAAAAGCGGAAAATGGATTGTTCTGTCAACGGTACCGAGATAAACGAGACAACCCTTTGTGAAAAACACGTATGTACATTTTGATCCCTACTCATACCATAACAGGACCAATTCCGAGCAAGTCCAACAAGTAATTTAAAAAATAAAACCTTAAAAGAACAGTAATAAACCCGGGGAAATTATTTTGTAACCTGGAATGCAGAGGACTATGACACCAAACTGAAAGCCACAAAATAAAAGGCTGAGAGTCCAACCCAGAGAAAATGTTTTAAATCTCTTCATGGCAAAAATCACCGTGAGCCAAGTTAAAAGAAACAATAAACCTGGCCACGCGTACCTATAGCTCACGTCGCCAAGGGCTGACTCCTGAATGGTGCCCACAAACCACGGAGAAAACAATGAACAACACGACGGGAGAATGAAGAAAGGCAGGAACAGACACAATTCAGGGAAAGTAAAATGAAACGTTCCTGAATCCATGACAAGAAGTTAGCCTCACTCCAAAAGAAGAGTAAACAGCGTGAGATTCCACTGTTCACTGACCAGACTGCTCAACATCAGAAAGTTAGGGAGCTCCCTGGTGGTGTAGTGGCTTAAGGCTTCGGCGCTGGCGCTGTCAGCGCTGCGGCCTGGGTTCGATTCCCAGCCAGGGAGCTACCCACATACCAAAAAGCAAAAATAAAATAAAATAAAATAAATGATATTTCTCACTCTTTAAAAAAAAAAAAAAAGAAAGAAAAAAAGAAAGTTAGGGAGACTGCAGGCAGGGCTGTGGGGAGAGAGACAGTCCACACACTCCGGGGCAGTGTAGGTCACTACAGCTCTACTGCAGCAGGTGACCTGGCGGTGCGCGCCCAAATAAACACACACACCATGTGGCCCAGCGAGTCTACTCTGTGTGCTGCACCAAGACACCAGACACAAAACCAATGCTCCCACGGCAGATGTTACAGTGCAACCCCACAGCTGATCACGATTTAGGAACAAAAAAGAACAGTAACCCTCCTGACTGTGCTGATATACAAGATCACCAAGATCGATTAGGCACAAAAAAGCAGATGCAGGACAGGGTTGCATAACGCTATAGAAAGGGGAGCGCTACACAACGAGGGCAAACGGCTGACCTCGATACATGTTGGCTAGACTCGCCCAGATGGTGTCTGGAAGAACACCCAAGACACTGATGACATCAGTACGCTTTGAAGGGGGCAACTGGGTGGCTGAGGGGCAAAAATGAGAGACAGACGTTTCACTTTGCATATGTCCAAATCTAGGAAGTCAATTTTATAGGTCACTTCTAGAAACTTCCAACTGTTTAGCAGGGAAAAAGCAATCCTGGACCAGGAATCAGGGAAAAGCCTTCTACTCCAGGCTCTGCAGCTGGGTCCAAGGGACCTTGGGCTGGCTGACTTGTTCATTTGGCAAACACATGCCTCATTCTCTAGTTGGCACCAGGCGGACACGTGTGCGGCCCTCATGAGTGCAAGGCAACATGGGAAAGGCCAACGTGGAGGTGGGGACTCCTCTGAGGAAATTAAGTCAACCGTCCTTGAGGAACTGGTCACAGGCCGCAGGGGCAGGAGGAGGTGGGAACACACCCATAGGTAGGGGGTCAGATCCCGGAGGGTCTGCAAGCTATGGCCAGGAGCTTTTACTTCATCCAAACTGCAACAGGAAGCTATTGCAGGGTGTTAAGCAGAAGAGTGGTAGGTTCTAACTTGTGTTTTCAAAAGGTCACACATATTCTGAAGGTGGAAATGACAGTAAGTGACAACTGAACGTATGTATGTGGCAGCTGGGTGAATGGATGGGTCATTTACTTACATGAGAAAGACCAAGACCTAGATTCAGAAAAGCTAAGAATAGGGCGGGGGGAGGCCATGTTGAGTTTGAGGTGCCAAACAGACAGGTGAGTGCACAAGTCCAGAGCTCAGAGCAGAGGCTGCACTCAAGACCAAATGGGGGGTCGGGGAAGCACCACCAGAAAGCAGGTGGCGTGGAGAGCTGGGGTAGGGGGAGGCACAGAGACACCCCAGACCAGGTCCTGGGGAAGAAGGGCCTCAGAAGACGGCGAGGAAGACCACTGCACAGAGATGGAGCTATACCAGCCAGGCGGCAGGGCAACCAAGAAGCCTTGGAAGCCGAGCAAGGGAAGTTTCCAGACGGAAAGGTCAAACGTAATTAAGAGGTTGATTAAACAAGGACAGAAAAGTGACAGTAAACGCAGCAACAAAGATACCATCCATGACTGACGTAAGCAGCTTGAGTGGAGGGGTGAGGGCAGGAGGGGTTGGCAGGGGTTGAGGGATGTGGAAAAAATAGCAAAACACAGAGAGAAAGCTCTTGCCGTCTGGCTCCGAACACAGCACACGGCAATGGCGAGGACATGCGGCCAAGGGAGACAACGGAGTGTCCTTGTTACGTCAGTGATGAGTGTGAGCTAACCGACAGGCAAAAAGTAAGGAGGGGAGGGCGGGTGACAGAAGGGGTGACATCCTCAAGAGAAACAACAGGGATTCAGCAAAGGGGCTGATATTCGAAAAGGAGATGCAACAGAAGGAGAGGGCAGACGCAGCAACGCCTTCCTGCGCAGTGACGCACCGTGATGTGGGCAAAGTCTCTGGGACGGTTCCCGCAGAACGCAGGTATTCAGGGTACCTGGGTGCCCGGTCTACCTGCCTCACATGGGTGTGGTGAGGAGCGAGGGACGAGAGGATGCCAACATGCTTTCACAGAAGAAGAGGGCACTGCCTTTAACTCACGCTGTGAGGCTGTATTCTCACCTGGACACTCAAACCACCCAGAAACAGGACGAGACAGCAAACTTACAGGCCAGGCTCGATCACTAACGTGGTCGCAAAGACCCTAAACAAGGGTCAGCAGACAGAAACCAGCAACCAACAGAAAGAAAACATCAAATTCAATCCCACAAATATGCGAGTGCCTACGAGGTGCCAGGTGGTGTCCTGGGCACAGGGGGTGCTGTAGCGAATCAAAGCGGTATCAAAGCGAATACAAGGAATCCCATTTTGGATGGGACTTCAAGCCGGGGGTAAAGGCGGATGGACAAAACCGAAAACTAAAGCAGTCAGATGGATGCAAACCTCTCGAAAACACACAGGGACCGTGAGTTCCGTGGGGACAGAGCCCAGGATGAGCACTGAATAAACGGGAAAGTTCACACAGAAGGATGAAGTCACCCTGCATCTCCACTGAGCTCCCTGAACAACGGCACTGGGGTGACAAGGACGTACCATCCTTATTGGGAACATCCATCTCCGCCTCTCCCGCTGGGGTGGCTGTAGGCACGTTGCTGCCGTCACCTCCTTCCATGCTGAGCTATCAGGAAGTCACTGCAGGGAGGAGGGGGCCAGAGGTGAGCTGGTCTCAGAGCCCAGGCGACTCTGCCACCGCAGCACGGACAGGGACAGAGGGAGCTGGCGGCTGCGGCCAGAGCAGCTCGAGACCCTCCACGACACCCCCTCTCCCCCAGAGGCCGGGGGCCTACAGGCCTGGCTGTGCTCTCGCGGCGGCGCCGGTCCGAGCCAGGTCTGAGCACCCCGGATGAGGGGAACGGCATTCCCAGCTCTCGGCCCGGACTGTGCGGGTTTTGGTTTGTCCCCGGGGGGACGGGGGGCAGCCAGCTCTTTACTGCAGTCCGGAAGAAGCGCGCAAGCGGACCCCGCGGCCCCGGCCCCGAGCCCACACACAAAACGCCTCACCCTACTGGCGGCCACGGCCCAGCAGACGCCCCTCTGCCCCGAATTTAAACGTAGCGCGGCGGGCGTGGCGCGGGCTGCGATTGGCCGGTTTGAAAAAGAATCTGCAAGGTCGTCGTGCCCGGTGCATCCTGGGAGGTGTAGTTCAAGCGCTCGGGAGAAAACCCGTAGAGCGCGTGCGCATTGCCTCCACGCACGGGTGGGCTGCGCATGTCCGAAGTCCGCTCGGTGCTGGAGTTGGGCTCGCGGGGCGGGACGGGGCTTGCTTAGAACTCGCGCCGCGTGTACCTGCCGGTAGTATCCGGACAGCTACGAGTGGCAAGGGACATGATGCTGACCCCAGCACTTCATGTGTAAATGGAGAAAATTGAATTCCTACCACAGGGTGTTGATGTGAAGACCAAACGAAATAGGCGCATCTGTTTTGTAACGCAGTATGTGTCAGTTCCTAATACAGTGAGACGACCAGGTCTCTGCCCCGAGGAGCACACTGCGTTGCCACATGCCGGTTTTTGCCCCTGGACCAGGAGAAACTGTCTGGTAGCAGGGGGCAGCAATGAGGGCCTGAGCGCCGTCACCGGGCGTGGCAGCGCCTGCCCTGGGCTTTACAGCCTCCTGGGGAGCTGGATTTGTTGGGGGCTGTGGTGCGGGGTGGGCAGACTGGAGGGGTGCATCTAGAGGCAGGGTCCGGTGGCCAGGTGATGGAGTCTGCACGGGGGAGTGCCCACGTTGGAGCAAATCAGAGACCCTCTGGTATGAATGAGAGGGAGAACTGACAGGTGGACAGGTCAATCAGCAACAGCTTAGACGGATCTCACTTGAGTCGTGGACTGGAACCAGGTATAAATGATACCCTCCTCATAGGCTTGAGGATCAAAGGAGGGTCTCCGCCCAGGGCACAGTCTCATGACCCTGATGCTCTAACCGACAGGGACCGGAGGATGGAGGAGTGGGCAGGAATCCTGGGATGAATCACAGGCTCTGCCCCGCGAGGTGGGAAGTCTGCAGAGAGAGCACCATTTTTATGGATGATGATGGGCCATGTATTTGGGCCAAGAGCTGTGCAGGGGCAGCCATCCTGGCCCCAGGACCTGCCTTAGGACCTTCTAGGCTGACTGGGGCAACCCATGGTCCTGGGTGAATAGGTACTTTCTCAAAATCCTAGTGTAATTACCCATTTTCTTAGCTCACCGCCCCACCCACCACAAGTTCAAGGAGAAGCCTGTCTCCCCAGGACCCACCCCAGGCCTGGCACATGGGGAAGGCTCACACAGGCCTGCTCAGCAACATTAGTCAAAGGAACCAATGGACTAATTTATCGTAATCCCAGGAATGAATTTATTTATTTATTTATTTATTTATTTATTTATTTAATCTATTTATTTATGGAGTAGTTCCCTGGCTGGGAATGAAGCCAGGCTGTGGTGTTGAGAGTGCCAAAGCCTAGCCACTACACTACCAGGGAGCCCCCTTATCCCAGGAATTTAGAGGCCTCAGCTGTCTCCCAGGAGACCTGCTTCCTCCTGCTCTGGTGAGTCCCTCCCTGACTTCAGTACAAAGGCACCTCAGAAACAAGTGTGGGCTGGGGTCTTCCTCACACAGCACTGGGGGGCTCACTCAGGAAGGACGTGATGCGAGTTAACAATGGGGAGCAGGAGCAGAGGCAGTGCTTAGGAAACTGGCTCAGAACTTGCTGAAGTCACATGTCAACATGTCCACAGGCAACCCCTGACCTCCACCCTCACACCACAGACAGCGTGCCAGCCCAGTGTGCTGCGTTCGTACGATTAAGGTCACTGCTGACAGAGGAAGCCATGAGCTGAGGTCCCTTCACAATGTGCAGTTTAGAATAAAGCCCACATCGGTGCCACCAAAGGCCCCCAGGAAGCTCACAGACTCCTCTCCAGGGACAGCACAGGGCATCCCCGGGGAGGGCATGAATGCAGCAGCTGTGGCTGAGGCCACAGGCTGAGAGATGGGGTCCCCTCTCCCAGGAGGGACAGGGGCCTGAGGTGACTCTCAGCAGCCTTCCCCTAGTTGTGACCCTGGGCAAGTCACTGCCCGCCATGGGCACCCAAATGGACAACAGCACCTGTCTAGGATGGGATGCGGAAAACGAGAAGCTTTACCTCAAGGAAAGCCTGGTGTAGGGGCGCCCCCAGGGGCAGTGACAACTCTCCTCCCCAAGCCGAGCGGCCCCCACCCCACTCCTGCTTTCACCCCTTGCAGGACCAGGAGGTGTAAGAGTCCCCTGGGAAAATACAATCTGCAAGGCCAGGGGTAGCAGCAGCGCCCACATCACCTCTGAGTGCTTAAAACTGCAAGTTGGCTCCTAACAAGGCTTAGAAGGTTCTAAATCACATTTACAATTGATCTGTGTCCCCTCTTCCTATAACGCTTTCGGCTTAAAGCTGCAGACCACCCCTAGCAGGCTTGTCTCCTGAGCCTCTGAAGCCAGCGGGGCAGCTGCTCCCAGGGCCGGGGAGGCGGCCGTCCCGGTCACTGCAGGACGTGGACGGCGGCTGCCTTCCGCATGAGCCGTGCAGTCAGGGGCGAGTTGGGCTTCAAGGCGTCACGCTCCATCAGAAGGCTCCTGCAGAAACAGACAGGGTCTGTGGTGGAACCTCCTAGAAGGATGTGGTGGGACCTCCTAGAAGGATGTAGGGGCCCGATGTCCCGTAGACCCAGAGGCAGAACACGGGCAGCTTGGGCTGGGGAGAGCAAGACACGCCTCTTCCCAGGATGCTGGAGAGGGGACAGCATGATGGCAGAGGGGATGGGATGGATAAAGGCCCAGAGGCAGGAGGCCTGGATGGGCGGGGGACCAATGAGAAGGTGTCGTGCTGGGCACGGGGAAGGCGTGGACTGCCCGAGCTCAGTGTTCTCGCACAGGTGCAGGAGTGTCACCGGGACGTCCAGTGTTTGGAGAGCATTTTGACATTGTCCTCGTGACACCTCCTATGACTCCAATTCCAGGGGGAGCACATCCCTGTGGCCTTGTCTGCCTCAGGAACGCAGGGAGAAGAGGTGCGAGCACACCTGTGGGGTTGGGTGGGGGCCACGAGCCTGAGACTGATCTGGGGGAAGCGAGGGGCAGAGGCGAAGGGGGGAGGAAACCCCACGTTTACAGAAAGCAGGCCTCAGGCCAGTTAAGGCGAAGACCTGCAGCAACAGACAACAGTGAGTCCGTGGGGTGAGGGGCTGGGCCTGGCACTCCGGATGGGGCCACCAGGGCAGGCAACTGAGGGTGTCCCACCTTCAAGGGGACCGGAGCTGAACTGACAGCCCCCCGGGTGCTGCGTGACGATGACGGGGGTGGGGCTCTCGGAGGCGCACACGTGTCACCCTGACAGCAGCAGGCTCCGCCCCCACGCTCCGTGTCTGCTCCAGGCTGCCCATGGGAACTGTTCGCCCCCAGGACCCCCAGGGGCAGACGCCCCCGACCCGTCCTAGCCCCCCCGAGGAAGCCCTCAGCCCTGCTCTCAGCCCTGACAGCCCCACCTTCCCCGCCAGCCGCCACCAGAGGCACCTCCCACGCACGCGGGGCTCCTCCGCTAAGCAAACGCACGTGGCTTTAGCACGTGGCCGCGGAGGGGTGAGGAACCCGGCCATGGAGGTGCTCCTGAGCTGACAGTCCTGGCGCGTCCACACCCGTTTCCTCGGCGCCACGAGCACCTGCACAGCCCGGTTCGGCAGGGCCGTCGGGGCCGCTGGTCTCACCTGCCGCGGGCCCCGGAGCCTGCACTCCGCCCCTGGCCTTTCCACCTGACCTCAGGCCCGGCTGAGGGCCTCCAGCGTCGCTGGGCCCCCGAGTACCCGGCGTTCCTCTCTCCTGCTTCCCCTTGGAAGTTCCACCAGGGCGCAGGGGACTGGGCAAGGGGGGCACCCGGGAGCACAAGGCTGGTGCAGAAGGCGGCAAAGCATTCGGCCACCCCGTGGGGCGTGGCGAGCTGGGTGTGGGAGCACCGAGGCTCCTGGCAACGGCTGGGCTTCACAGCGTCTTCTTCTTGGGGCGCCCTCACCCCGACACCCTCAGTCCCCTGGCCATACCCCCTCAGCTACCACCGACTCCTGCTAACCAGAAGAGCCCTGGCCGGGCTGCACTGGCTTGGTTTCAGGCCTCCCCTCCACTGTTGCTTCCGTGGGGCACCTGCGTGCTCAGTGCCTCCATCCCAGCATCTCGTGCCACGCGCCCCACCCCCGTGGCAGGGTCATGTGTATTCGTGTGGTTCATTGCTTAGGGTCCGTTCCCATGTGAGAGGTACGCTCCGTGCAGCCCGGGCCTGGGTCTGCGTGCCCACCCCTCCTCCCGCCACCCAGCACGGAATCAGCAGGCATCGACCAGGTGAAAAAGGAGGAAGGGAATCCAAAAGGCCCAGGGCACAGCACGTGCCAAGGCCCTGGGGCCTGAGAGAGCAGGACGCATCTGGGTCACTGGGTCAGCACGGCTAGAGTGAGGACTGGGCTGGGGCGGGCGGGAAAATGGGCCTGGGCTGAGGGGTGGCCGGTCCCCTGTGGTCAAGTCGAGCATGCCAACAAGGGAGACGCACGCACTCCTGTGGCCCTACATCTTCACATCGTCAAAGGCGGGAACCCCCTCAGGCCCGGGGAGGTGGGAGCCTCTGGGCCTGCCGGAAGCCCAGGGGGGGATGCCCACGGGGAGACGGCCACGGGGGACAGGCAGCTGTGCCCGGAACGCCCCCGCCCCGAGCCCGGGTGTGGACGCGAGCGCGGAACTCACCGGGCCACGTTCCTGTGGGTGCCGGAGGTGCAGTTTAAGGCCGCGTGGATCAGTAACTGGTTGAAGACGTCTCTCTGAAAGGTCCCCAGAGCAAGTTAGGCTCCTGTGACGTGCGGGCCCCCACGCCACTGCAGGCCAGCCTGTTCTCAGGGACAGACTCACTGGGGGTGTGAAAGGTCAGGGCACCCCCCCAGCAAAGCACCTCGGAGAGACTGGGGCTCGTGGGCCCAGGCCCGTGTGCCCAGATGGCGCGGCTCGAGGCCGGAGGCTCACCTGGGCGTTGCTGCCTCCTATCTGGACAACCCGATAGCGGATGGGCAGGAGCAGTTCCACGACACGGTCAGGGTTCCCGTTCTCGGCCTCCACCAGGGCCTGGCACAGGGGCAGCCCCACGTCGCGGGCCAGCAGGTGCTGGCAGTTCTCCCCCGGGGACCTGCCAGCCCGAGAAGGTGCCCTGAGCGGCCTGCGGGGCACTTCGCGCTGCCCCATCACTGCACCCCCGTCTCCCCTCCTGGTTCAGGCTGCTGAGGGACGGGCTGCCGCTTCCTCCACCCAGTGTCTCGGCCACTGTGCCGGACACACAGTGGGAACTTTGGTCAGGCCGGGTGACAGGAGACCGGCCGCGGACAGGGGAGAGAACAGGGCTGTAAACTCAGTTCCCCTGGGTTGAACTCCAGTTTACTAGGGACCTGGTCTTGGGGGGGCGGGGTCCTCCAACTTCTGGCCTCCACCTGCTCGTCTGCAAAGCGGGAGGACCAGTGCTGACCTCACGAGGCTGTCGGGAGGATTGAGGCAACATAGGAGTTGGCATCAACCCTGGGAGCGGACGGCTGTGACGGCCGTGTGTCCCTGCTGGCCTTGAGGTGCCGGCTGGTGTGGGTCCTGAGCACCGGGGGCCCAGAGCTAGCAGCCAGCTCCAGGCCTGTCTTAAAAGCAAGAATCAAATACTCAGGGAAGCCTGGCTCCTCAGGCATTCACTATGGTAATAGGACAGCTCTGTGACACTGGACACCTCGCCTGGGAGGAGGGGCGGAGCAAGCGGCAGTGGTGGCCGCCAGCTCCAGCTGTGGCAACGGTCACCTTCCACCAGGCCCGAGGATGAGCCACAGGGGTCACGGCTCCCACAGCCCTAGCCCTTCTGGCAGGAGAGGAGGGCGCTGCAGAGGACCCCGGCCCCCAGGAGAGGGGGCCACGCCAGGGAGGCGTGTCATGGCACGTCACTGTCAGGCACTGTCTCCGATTTGCACACAAGGAAACTGAGGCTCAGAGCAGAGAAGTGCTCGTGCAGGATCTGAGATCCCATCAGCAGCAGGTCTCTCTGGGAGGCTGACATTGAAGCTCTTATAGCCACCTCGGGGATGGGGGAGGCAGCCCAGGGGGCGCACACCTGGGGGGAGTACACACATCTGGGTCGTGTATGCACACCTGGGGTGAGTAC
>PVJL010008654.1:0-62363 GCA_004026885.1 Lyroderma lyra
CGACAAAATGGATGGACCTGGAGATCATCATGCTAAGTGAAATAAGCCAGACAGAAAAAACAAAGAACTGCATGATTTCACTCATATGCGGAATATAAAACTGAAAGCAAAGAAAAAAAGAAATGAACAAACAAATAACCCATGGACACAATCAATAGTTTAATGTTTATTTGGGGACGAGTGGGTTAGGGTGGGGAGACAGGGGAGCGGGTGGGAGAGGGGGGGAAGCTAAATATAAGGTGATGGAAAGAGAAGTCACATTAGGTGGTGAACTTATTATACAACAAGTTTACAGTGCACTGTAGAATTGTATGCCTGAAGCCTATGTAATCCTTGCTAACAGATGTCACCCCAATAAGTCTAACAATAAAAATGAATTTAAAAAAAAAATAAAAAATAAAAAATAAATAAAAAATTCAAGAGGCAAAAAAAAAAAAAAAAAAAAAAAAAAAAAAAAAAAAAAAAAAAAAAAAAAAAAAAAAAATTCAAAAGAAAAAAAAAAAAAAAAAAAAAAGATTAGATATAGAGTTACTATATGACCCAGCAATTCCACCCAAGATAGATGAAAACATGTGTCCACAAAAAATCTTGTACATGTATCTTTCTAAGACCATTACTCATAATGGCCAAAAAGTGAAAACAACTCAAATGTCCATCAATGGATAAATAAAATGTGCATATCCATACAATGGAGTATTATTTGACAATAAAAAAGAATGAAGAATTGATACAGGTTACAACATGGATGAACATTATAAATATTATGCTAAGTGAAAAAAGTCAGCCATAAAAGACTACATGATTCCATTTATATGAATGTCAAGAGTAGGTAAATCTATAGAGATACAAAGTAGATTGGTGGTTGTTTAGGACTGCTGGAGAGGTTGGGTAAATGGAGAATGCTTACTGGGTTAAATGAATAAGAAATTTCCTTTGGAGTGATGAAAATGTTCTAAAATTGATTGTGATGATGGTTGCACAAATCTGTGAATCTTCGTAAAAACCACTGAGTTGTACATTTAGACTGGGTGAATTTTATAGTATGTGAATTATATCTCAATAAAGCTATAGATAAAGGATATATAGACAGATAGACAAATGATAGATAATTCTAAGAATTTAGAAAATTCCCAATGTTGAGAAAATTTAGAAAAATTTAGGAAAGTTGGGTCTCAGCTCTCTGTTCACAACCTAAGAAATAAAATGAATGATAACAGTCTACGCATGCAAGTAGGAAAAACTCACTCTTTTTCCTGTGTTTCTCCTTTACTACTCACACAGAACACTCATTTCTGACACTTCTGGTTGCCAAATGTGGGCATATTTCCCCCCCCAAATCAATCTCTGCGACTTCAACTGAGAGTCCTATACTCAGTTCAATTCTGACACTTTATGCCTGGACATAGCATCATATTATAAAAGTTGAAGTCTCAGTCCCACAAGACTGCCCCACCCCATCCTCCACTCCAGATGCCAATCACAAGTTCCAGGTGGTCACTGGAACTTCTGATAGGCTATAAAGAGGGGTTCTCATGATCCTCTTCTTGAGTTTGATAATTTGCTAGAATGACTCACAGAACTCAGGGAAACACTTGTGTTTACCAGTTTATTATACAGTAGACACTCAGTTAACCAGTACACATGGAGATTGGTAGATGTTGGATAAATGTTCCCAACACCCTCAAGCAACTGGCATAACTCTCATGCAACTGACAAAAAAATCAAAGTGCCAGTTGCTTGAGTTTTGGCAAAGTGAGAGTCTACTGTATAATAAAGGATAAAAGATAGATGAAGAGCCAAATGAAGAGATACATAGGGAGAAGTCTGGGAGAGTTCTAGGTATGGGAGCTTCTATCCCTGTGGAATTGGGGTGCATCACCTTCCTGGTGCATGAATGTGTTCACCAACCTGGAAGCTCTCCAAATCCCATACCATTGAGATTTTTGTAAAGTCTTCAACACATAGGCATGATCAATTAATAACTTCATTTCCAGCTCCTCTCCCTTCTCTGGAGAATGGGACATGGGGCTGAAAATTTCAAGCTTCTGATCATAACATCATCTTTCTGATGACTAACCAACTTTTGGAGCCATTAGGAGCCCACCCAGAGCTGCCCCAGTAGTACAAAAGACACTCTTAAAACCCAGGAAATTCAAAGGAATTTAAGAGTCCTGTGTCAGGAACCAGGGTCAAAGATGAATATTAGAACAAAAGATGCTCCTAGTGCTCTTATCACTTAAGAAATAACAAGAGCTTAGGAGCTATGTGCCAGAAATTGGGGTCAAAATCTAAATGTTAGAACAAAAGATTCTCCTAGCACCCCTATTTACAAGTTTTTTAGGAGCCCTGTGACAGTAAAGGGGGGCACAGACCTATGTGTGTGTGTGTGTGTGTGTGTGTGTGTGTGTGTGTGTTTTATTTTTGGTAGTTCCCTGGCTGGGAATCAAACCAAGGCCACAGCGTTGAGAGCACTGAAGCCTAGCCACTACACCATCAGGGAACTCCTATGTTTCTTATTATTTCATAGAATGAGACCTAATCCTTTTTCTTCCTTAAGAACTTCTCTTTGCTTTTTAATACAGAACTCTGATCATGAGTTTGTCTTTTCTAGAAAATGAGTAAGTAATTTCTCTGTTTCATCTCTGGTAATCTATCTATTTATCCACCCATCCATCTATATATAGGCATACTTCATTTTATTGCACTTTGCTTTATTATGCTTCACAGTTGTTGTGTTTTCTTTACAAATTGAAGGCAAGATTATCCACCAGCAAAAAGATTCTGAATCATTTTATCGTGATATTTGCTTTATTTCAGTGGTCTGTAACTGAACCCACAATATTTCTGAGGCATGCCTGCATATAGTGACCCCTTCATTTTATGGTTTATTTAGAAAACCAAGACCCCAAGAAAATGTACCCTAAAATGAATCTGTTAAGCACATATTCTTGGAGCCATCATATTTGGCAGGCAGGTTTTAGCCAAATATAAGGTAAAGTCTTGATTCAAGCCTTAAACCACACTGAAGATTATTTAGATACAATAATATTGTGTTCAAAACAAGTTTAAACTATAATGAATGAACTTAACTTCTTTTAATGTAAACTATGAGCTCCAGAGGGTAGAGTTGGTCTTATTCATCTATACCTTACAACCACCTCTGACACATAGCAGATGCTCTATGAACATATGGATGAAGAAAGAAATGATTAATAAATAAAATTATTAATACTTTCAGTGGGGTTATGTTCTTGGCCCTGATTCAGAAATGTCCAATTTTTTTAGTCTGGTAAAATCTTTCTGAATGCTGCCCAACTGTTTGTTTCCATTATATTATGTCTAGTTCTAATATAAAAAAATTTAAAACTGTAACACTTCTGAAATCATGATGCATATCTTAATTTATTTGGATAATTCAGTGTTATTTTTTCTGAAAAAAACATTGTGAAATCAAGGGTGCATCTTAAAATTATTGACATCTGTCTCAGAGCTGAGGAATCAACTTGTCAATAATAACTTATGAACGTTTGTGTCATCAGAAAATTTGAGAGGGATACATGTAATGCATTTTAAATTGTTAAACAAGTAAAGGTAAAGGCAAAAAAAAAAATCTAACAGGGATAAATATATAATCCTGAATTTGGGTCCAAAATATCAGCTCCATAGGTTCAAGATGAGGAATATGTGGCTCTACAAGGGTACTACTGCACTACAAGGGTAACAGATTTAGGAATTTCAATTAACTGCAAACTTGATAAGAATCAGTCATATGAGGTAGAAAGCAATCTATGTGAATAGTTTCCAGATCAAGTTAGGACCCTGTCTTCTCCATTTTTTTTCCTGCCCTCAAAGAAAGTATTGGGTTGCTTCTGCCCATACACTTGAAAAGTGTACCCATGCCAATAAGCAAGCAATCAGAATAAAAAATAGACAAAAACCCTTGTGACACAAAAAAAAGTTGAGGGAGACAACAAAATGGCAGCATGAGAAGGACCTCTGGAAAACTTTTCTGGAGATTACAACTAATAAAACACCTACACCTTAACCAAGGATCCTCTACAAAATGCATAATCAAAGCTAAGAAACCCACTCATGGCATGAAGTTACCTATAGGTGGGCAGTGGGTTAAACAGAAGAGAAATAAAGGGAAGAGTGGGGACTCAGCTGCACAAGTCCCCACTTGGAACTCTACTGCTGGGGGAGGGAGAAGGGAGAAGGCTGGGGAGAAGGCATGGGAGAGTGCTTTGGCCCTCATTGGGTCTGTAGGACAGAGGAAAGGGGGCCCAGAGGTGGGGCATGAGATACTGCAACTATCTCACTTTGGCCCCAGGAGGTGCAGACTGATCCACAAAACACAGTGGCCAAACTTCACTCTGGTTCCCAGAGGAGGAGTAGCTGGGTGGTGAGGAGCCACAGCATGAACGCTCCAGCCAGGAAGGAGGAGGAGACAGGGGGCTTCATGTGCATTTCTCTGTGCACAACCAGAATGATCTCAAAGACCAGCATACAGGACAGCTGACCCTAAAGCTCAGGGCAGAATCTGTGCTTGGGGCAAACTGAGAACAGAAAGGTGCAATCACACCCAAAATCCTGGAATGACCCCCCAGAACCACAGGAAGAAAAAAAAGCCACAAATGCCCTTTCTCCACAGACCTCTGCCTGCTGAGTATCAGAAGCAAACACCAAAGAAATTACACCTGGGAGGGTCCAGAGAGGCTGCAAAAAATGAGAAGCTAGAGAATTAAAGAGATGGGGATAGGTGACCCATCAGAAACCGAGCTCAAAGCAATGATTATAAAAATGCTTAAGGAACTGAATGATAATTTCAACAAAGAGTTAGGAAGCATTAAAAAAGACTTACAAACCACTATAAAGGACCAGAGAGAGATAATGACTACATTAACTGAAATGAAGAATATTGTAAAAGTCACCAAACTAGATAAAGTATAAGTGCAAATTAGTGATTTGCAGGAAAAGTCAGCAGAAAACACCCATTTAGAGCAGATAGATATGAGAATCCAGAAAAAATGAGGATGGTTTGAAATTCCTCTGGGACAATTTTAAGCAGAAGAGTATCAGAATCATAGGTGTACCAAAAGGGACAAAGTAAAAGCAAGGGATCAAGAAATTATTTTAAGAAATAATGAATGAAAATTTTCCTAACCTGGTGAAGGAAATAGACATGTAAGTCCAGGATGCACAGAGAATCCCAAACAAAATGACCCCAAACAAGAACACACCAAGACACATCATAATTAAAATGGCAGTTAAAAAAAAAAAGAGAAAATTCTAAAAACAGCAAGTGAAATGCAAGTAGTAACTTATAAAGGGAAACCCATTAGATTCTCAGCTGATTTCTCACCAGAAACTTTACAAACCACAAGGGATTGGCAGAAAATATTCAACATGATGAAAACCAAGGATCTACAACCAAGAATAATGTATCCAGCAAGGCTAGCATTCAAAATTAAAAGACATAAAGAGCTTCTCAGATAAGGAAAAGTTAAAGAAATACATCACCACCAAACCAGTACTACCAGTGTTTGAGGGACTTCTTTAAGATGGAAGGAGGGATGGGAGAGTGGGTAAAATAAGAGAAAGGGATGGAGAAATTTCATTTGATTTTTAACATGGAATCGAAATCAACAAAGAAACAAATCTCATGGACACAGTCAATAACTTAGTAGTTACCTGAGGGGAAGGAGGGAAGGGGGTGGGGAAAAAGGGACAGGGACACAAATATATGGTGATGGAAAGAGAACTGACTCTGGGTGATGAACATATAATACAACACATAGACAATGTAATGTGAAATTGTACACCTGGAACCTATGTAATTTTTATTAATCAATATCACTCCAATAAATTAAAAGAAAACAGTTGAAGGAATTTGAATTGCTTGTTCTTCCAATAACTGAAAGGGTAGCATGTCCCCAAATAATTGAGTGTCTTGTGGAAAAACATTTTGGGATTGAATTAGAACTGACATGTGAAAGTTATCAGAGATTAACTTAATATAAATTGTACTGCTCTTCAAAAATGGATTGTGCTGCCTCTCAAACTAGCTACTCATCTCTGGAGGTGCTTATGCAAACATTAGATGACATCTTGTAGGGAATTGTGGTAGTTAGCCTCCAAAATATCCCCCCAAATTTATACCTCCTGGTATTTATGCCTTTGTGTTATCTCCTTTTTGACTGTGGGCTGTACATAATGAATGAATTAAATTAGGCAGTATGCTGGTGTTTGTCTTAGAGACAAGGTGTAGAGCAATGTGCGGCATCATTCTCTTTTTCTTGTATCACTTGCTCTGGGGGACATCAGCTGTCATTTATTGAGCAGGCCTATGGAAAAGCTCACATGATGAACTGAAAGTTTCTGGCCAGTAACCACATGGCTGAACTTGAAGTGAGTCATCTAGACTTAGCCATACCTTAAGTAGATTGCATCCCTAACTGACAGTTTTACTGAAGCCTCAAAAAGATTCTGTGTTGGAACCACTCAGTTAAGCCATTCTAGGATTTCTGACCCTCTGAAATGTGAAATAATTGTTCTAAATTGCTAAATTTTGGAGTAATTTATTATGCAGCAAGAGACAAAAAATACAGGGATGTTTAGGTATCTTAGTTGTTTCAGATATCTTGCTGGACTATTTTGTCTTTTATTGTGCCTTTGGATTTGAGTTTCTATGGTCAGGTATGAGATGATGTATTTGCTTATAAGATTATTCCCCTATGGGGAGTTAATACTAAACATATGGAAAGAAATTGCCATTGATATACATGATGTTGGGACTGCAGAAATATTTTGGTTATGTAGAACCTTACCGTTGTTGTGGTAACAAAATCATACCTCTAGAGAGTTGGTGGTAGCTGGAAGGTGTGACAGGAAAGGCTTTAGTCTCAGAAAGCTCTGAGACTCTAGAAGTGAGGAGTACTGATTAAAAAACTTGTACACATAAAAGCCATTCAAAGAATCCTAAGCATCACTCCAGTTTCCTACTTATTTCTTCTATGCTCCTTCTTGTTCTGGATCCATTTTTTGTTACATGGTTCTGAGTTCCCCCAACCCCAGGCATTATCTCATTTAATTTTTTCACCAGTCTCTTATAGTAGATTTTATTATTATCACCCTTTTATAGAGGAGGAACTGATCCTGACTGTCTTTGTTTATCCATCCCAATTCTCAACCCATTTCTGACTAGCAGGTCTCTGCTCTTAGAATCCTTCTTACAGGTAGGCTCACCTTTCAGCTGAACTCTCTACCATTCCTTAACTTTTGGTTCCACCCTTGCACCTCCACCTACCTGGGCCTGATTGACGTATCTAGGTTTGCTTAGATGTAGCCTTTGTTTCACCTGCTCCTGTGCTGCCCACTCTGACTTACCAGATCTTGAGGGTCATTTTCCACTCCTGACCATGTTCTAGGCCTGTGATGGTTCCCATTCAGCCAATATTCCAGTCCATCCTCTCCGTCCTTGCTGCCCTGATTAATTAGTCCTAGCATGCGGACTCTGACAGGCACAAAGGTATTAGTAAATTTGGGACTTTTTTTTGGTAGGTTTCAGAGCTTTGTGTATTTTGAACACTCTCAGGTAGGGCACCCATCAAGGCTCATTCTATCCTGGAACCCCAAATTTTCATTATTTTTACTCTACACATTGCTATATACATTGAATCTTTCCTTTACTGAACATCTTAAATGATTACTCAAAGTCCCATCTCTGACAGGGATACATTGAAACAATTTTTGGACATTCATTTTAACCATTCATGTATAAAATTTTAAAGATAATCTTTGAGATATGGCACTAGAGATTACCCCTAAGGCTCTCAATACAAGTTTAATCAAATAGTGATTCTTCTTAGAGTACAAAGCTGGGACAGCACAGAGCCTGAAGAAATAGTTACGGTTATAAACATGTTAATTATGATCTACTTCAAAGTAACTATTTTATGAATTTATCTTGGCAATATTTATAGGATTCATGATTTCACACCTGACATTTTTCTTTTACACTCTAATATGGAGGTAAACCAGGCAAATGCATATCTGTTTCCCTAAAGACTCTTGAACAAACTTTTATACAAACCAACGCCAACAGCTACATTAAAAGTATATGAGAAAGAGTTATTTTGGATGAGTTTAGCACCTATAACATACTCAATCAAATTGTGACTATTACTTTCAGTCAAATAGATGATCAAAAACATCTCGTTTTGATCCTGGTTCTTCAGATTCTACTGCCTTCTTCATCAGCACAATTTGCTGGGTCTATAGATAAGATCTGCAGAAATCTCAGCAATCAACAGGCAACTCCACAGACTTTTAACTATATTGCTTTAACCTCATTTTAGCACCTTATATTTCCCTACAACTGTGCACCATGACATTCTTACATTGAAATCATTATGTAAAATGAAATGTGGTGAAGGGAAACTGTTGTCAACCTTAGAAAAATCTGAGTATTTACACACCTAGACCTTTCGAGTGGGCAGTTCAAAGGAAAACCAATCCAGTCACAAAAGGAGGAGAGTTAAACTGAAATTATGAGTGTTCAGTGCCTTTCTTACTTTAAAGACCAAATTGTGTTTGATCTATGTTCTGATACCTGCTTCCTGATAACACAGTATGGACCACATTGATGCATCTCAGCATCCACTTTAGCATTTAGTTCTTGCTCATACCACTTTCGCAAACAATCCATGAGCATAAAAAAAGAAAATACTGTACTTAATAAACACAGTGGCCGTGTGGAAAATAAATGCTTACTTTTAAAAATAGAGTTTCTAATTAATTTGGTCAATCTAACAGAAATATACCCTTATTATAGAAGATTTTGACAATGTCAAAAAGAATGTTCATAGTCACCATATAAAAGATAACCATTAATAATACTTCAGTGCATCTCCTTTGGGGCTTTTATTCATGCACAGTGTTTTAAAGAAAAAAAACATGGCTGTGATCATCTTATATATGTAGGATATATATATATTTTTGTGTCCTATTTTCACTTCCAATTATAACACAAGCAAAAATGCATACTTTGAAAGTTGATCTGAGTACAGGGTTTAGTAAAAAATGTGTTTCATTTGAATTGGATGTCAACATTATATTACTTTGAACATCATAAAAGATATTTCTTCATCATTTTACCATTCTCTTTTGCATTATTTAAGTTGAACATTATATCTTTTCTAGATTTTGGAGAGTGTTATCCTTTTGGACAGTAAATATGATTGCTAGCATTTATTATATTTTATGACAAATTAAAATGTTATTGTAAATCTCTTAGTTTGCAATCAGTCTGACATTTATATCATGGAATATTTTACTCAATTCATTAACATATCATTAAAGATCCAGCATTACCTTTGAAATAATAAAATAATTCTATTTCTTATAATAGCCTCTGTGAATCAATGATTTAAAAACTCCAAATTACAAATATTTATTAAACTTGTCAATGTTAGATCAGCTTTCTTCCCACTCACCCATACTACAGTCCTGATATAAGATACCATAAGGAGTAGTAATCAAGAATTAAGTTTTTCTTTTTAAAAACTGTCAAAAGCTTACTACACCAGCATCCAGTGACAGGAGGAGAAATGTCTCCAGTCTACTACACTCCCCTCCAAGTCAGGTTTTAATTTGTTGAGAAGGGAAGAAAAAGCCTATAAAAATCTTGGCAAAATACAGAGCTGCTAATTTAATCAATTTTAGTACTTAAGGCAGTGATTTCAAGTGCTAACACAATCTGTTGAAAGAACTAATTTCCAAGGTAGAGGAGGTTCATTTATTTCTACTTTTTCTTCCCAGTTTTCCAATCTAAGGGTATGTGGGCAGCCATCATGCAACACTGAGAGAGCCACACACATACCCCTGTCCCAAGATTTAGGAGGCTTAGGCTCTAACTCAAACCCTGAAGTAGCAGAGAAATATACTCTCCTTGGACTTGGAGAGAGTTTTTGAGACATAGATGAAGCAGATCTCAACTAATGTAGAAATATATACCTGAATGAGAGTGTAGTAAGAACTAAATTGTGCTGAACCACAAGAAAGAGCCGGGCGCCTTTTACATGGGGAAGTAGGGGGAGAGAATGTTCTGTCTAGGACTGAAATCTCCCAGCTTCATTGCCTCTTGTCATTAAATTTATTTTAGAGCAGTATGTTTACATAGTGGTCCCATATTTTGATATATTAACAGATACGTTTCTCACTCCTGGTAGTTCCTTTACACCCCATTTAAAATTATACTACAAATCATCAATTACCTTAGGGAAGGCCTGTTGCAGCAGAAAAGGCTTTTTGAGTTATAACAAACTCAAACCCTGAAGCTTTGCAAGTATAAACAATTTGAAAGATCTGTAGGTGTCCCCTCTGAGACTAAATAAGACTGGAAGATGAAGAGAGAAACACAGGAGGAAGTAAGGTCTAGATACTGAAAGAAAGAGTTCAAGGTCCTTCCCCAATTCATACCATCAGGGATGAAGAATCCAAGGGTAAAGGAAACCTGTGGTGCATCCTGATAGAGCTCGGGGAAGTTTCAAGATACCAGAATCCTCCTCGCCCAGCATGGTGAGGGCACAGAAGAAATATCTGTGCCTTGGCAGGTCGGACAGAGGCAGCCTCAAAGCATCCCTCAAGCCTCTGTATTGTAGGGAGAAGCAAAATGCTTTCCACATACCTGAGAGTAACACAGACTTGGGGCAGGGGCTTAGAGACCCCATCTCATTTTCTGCAGTCTAGGAGTGGTGAAAGAGCATGGAAGTAGAAAAATAGAGCGTATCTATAGAGACTTTGCAGTTAGAAGGAGTGACCACAGGATAGTCACCTGAACCAAAGACAGCGGCATCAGACAGGAGGTGGCACATTTGGGCAGGTGTAAGTCCCCAGGTCTCAGAGGAAAATCGCAGTGGGGACCCTAACCTGACTAAGATTCAGTATCTGTCACTTGGCAGAATGACATTCCAAAGAGAGAGAGAGAGAAAGCTGTAGAAAAATGAAGATACATTTCTTGCAAAACTAATTTGTATTGTGAGATTTATGCCAGTTACATGTATCCTACAGAATTCCCATAAATGTACACCACACTCTTTTAAAATGTCACAGGTATTAGACTTTGAATCAGAGTTGGACATCACATAGGAGTATGAGAAAAGAACAACTTCGTTATATCCTGATCAAGATCATCTTCAGATTGGAATCTCAGTTTTCCCATATTTCTTTGAAGATGGGGTACTGGTTTCCCTTAGTTAGAAAAAAATGGATTGACTGCTTCATCAAGATTCTAGAAATAACTGAAAGATTATGCTATACTGCCTGCTTACACTAACTGCTCTCTTGGTGGACTGACAGAGCCCTGTAATCATTTCTTCTCAATTCCTGTGATAAACTAATCCCAAATGTCACTACCATCATCTGTCTCATAAACTTCTACACCTCTGCTATGCCATGATGACTTGGGAATAAAGTCAGTGGAAGGGAGCAAGGGTTGTCAGAAATCACAGATTAGACAAACTGTAGGTAACCTCATGAGAGCATTTATTTCAATTCTTGCTTTTAGGTAGGTCTTCAGCTAAATCATTCAAGAAGAATGACTGTCTATTCTATTTTTAAAATCACCAAGGAAGGCAATCTCTAATAACCTGTTTCAATACGTAATCTATATGTTGAGAAGGTTCTTTCTTTCAGCAAATCTGAACTGAAACCAATCTCCTTTTGTTCTGTTTATGGTGAACTGTGATAAAAATTATATAATTCTGCTTTTAAATCCTGTTTTTGTATTAAATATTGAATTTTGGTTTAAAGATAGCATTTATTCTGCTAAAGATATTTACCTTTTAAGGAAAGAGTTTCTGCTTAAATGAAGATTTTACAAATTGCTCTCTCAGAAATAGTTTACTGATTGCTAAAGTGGTGATTCTGTGTGAATGAGAAATTAATAGCTAGAGTAGCTGGAATCTCCTGTGAGGTGCTTTCTTTCTCTCAGAAGCTGCTTGTGTGGAGATACTCTTACAGGACCAGAAAAAGCTCCTCAGTTATGTCAGCTGTGAGGAAGGAAGGAAGGAACAAGAAGCAGAACCTGAGGCAGGAAACAGTATTACTTAGTCCAATCCCCAAACAAGGTCACCTAATGCGTAGTGACTGTGACAGTGACAGGACAAGCCAAAGTAGAGGTTTTGCAAAATATCTTCAAGCCTTGAAGTCTCCTCATGAACCTTGGATAGGATATTACTCTAAGACAATGATTTAAGGTAAGTTAGAAAATAGTATTCCATTCAAGCCTGGTAAGAAAACCAGGAAAAGTTAATGGTTAATGGAAAATGTATTAAGTGTACTCAGGTACTTTTGGCTTTTGTTTTGCCCAGTATTTCTAATTATATGAGTGATATTGAAATACATTCTTGTAAAAAAGCAAGTGTTAGAATTGTGGCTAAAGTTTTCTTTGGCTACCCCTCTTCCCATCCTATTAGGCTCCCTAGAGTAGATTCAAAGCTTGTGTTTGGGAGATGATGTTGCCAGTGAAGCAGATGGTGGGGTGAGTTACTATTTCTTCTACTCTTAGACACTTACAGGTTCAAAAGAGAATCATTGAGAGTTTCTCAGTCCCACAAAATCATGATGCAATTAGGAGAAAGAACCTACAATTCTGGCACATAAGACTTTCCATTTTTAATTTATACTATCATTGCCAATTTTATTCTTTTGGTGTATAGTCACAATTTTTTTTTTGTTTCTTTGGGCATTTTCAAAAGAAGTTGAGAGAAGGCATATCAAGACCAACTAATTTGCCACCATTAACCCAGGTTTTCATTCCATTTCCTGTGTCATCAGTCTTCTCATCTCTGGAATACTGTAATGATTTCAAAGTGGTCTCCCTATTTCCCTATCTTCTTATCTATTCATCTTTTCTCTCTCAACTCCCTTCCCTCCAGTTCATCCAAACATATAGTTATAAAATGCCATTGTCATTTTGTTAGTCTTCACAGTCTTCCAATTGCCTATAGAATAAAATCCTAATTCTTTAGGTTGGTATTCCACAACCTAATCTCAATATGTGAGCCTATACTTACACAACTCACTATTCACATTTCACTACATGTAACTATTATCCATCCCTGAAGATTCTATGGACTATGCTTATCTTAAAATCATTACCCCAGCCTTGACTCTATCTAAATTTCCTCCCCTTCATTATCTGAATTCAATCTGTTTTCCAGAGCAGTGTGCTAGCTCTGTTACACAGAAATGAATTTTACTATATAGAAATTCTCTACACTTTTGAAGTTTGAATTTGATAATACATTTCAATAACCATAGAAATGTTCAAATCCTTGGATTAGTAATCTCACTTCTGAGAATTTATTTTCTAATAAACAGAAATAGAGGAAAGATTAAGTCAATTATGATACATATACTTAATAAAATAGAGTACAGCTATTTAAAATTATAATTAGAAGCACTATATAGCTATTGGAAATGCTGATGATAAATAGAAAATGGAGAATATTATGATTAATCTGGAAACTTGGAAAGGGAACTAGAGAAAGAGAATTTGTGAGATGGTGGGATAGTAAGAGGGTAGGTGATTCTTTTTCTTTTATTTGTAGTCCATGTTGCCATCTTGCTGTTCTTTTAATGTATAATTGCCTTAAAGAATAATCTAGAGCTCAAATTCAAAATATTTAATCAGACCCAAGAGTTTAATCTTTTTTCTATTAAGATTCCTTAAGATGATAGCAAAGGAATAAAAAAAGATATTAAAAATACAATAAAAAGAATGAAGGGGAGAGGAGCTCTATAAGCTAGGATTAAGTTCACTTTGAGTAACAAAAAAAATCTAAACCAATAATGTCTTAATTAAACAAGATAGAATTTTATTTCTCTCTTATGTTCCAGAAGTCCAGAGATGGTCAGCCCAATGTTAGGGACCCCAGACCCCTCATTTTCTCAACCTTGTTTCTATTCCCAGGATCACCTATGGTCCAAGATGGCTGCTTGAATTATATACAGAACATAGCAACACTACCAACAGGAAGAAAGAAGAATAAAAAATAATGCATCCTTCCCTTTAAGGATGCTTCTTAGTGAAAGGACATTTTCACTTACATCCTATTGGCCAAAACTTAGTCTTGTGGCTACACCTACCTGCAGAAGAATGAAAGATATAAACTTCAATTGGGTGGCTACATATCCACTGAAAAGTTAATACTTCTATTATTAAGGATGAGGATACTAGGAGACGGCTAGTATTCTACCACAGGAACCATTAGCAAACAAAAATATTTCCTCAAAATTTGTGAAGACAAGAAGGTGGAGAAAGGTTACTGACTGATGAAGCAGAGTGAAAGAGGATATAGCAGAAACACATACACAGCGACTACAGATGAAGAAGAAACCAATATGCCTTAAAGAGGTCCAAGACTCAGAAATCACTGAATTGTTGCTGAGGAAAAGAGAATACACCTGGAATCTATGTAATTCTTGCTAACCAATGTCACCCCAATAAGTCTAACAATAAAAACATTTTTTTTAAAGAAAAAGAGATTGCAGATGGTTGTAAGTGAACTAAATCCTCCTCTTTCATATTGGGAAGCCAATATACATTGTCTAAATTTAGCAAGTCATTGTTTCAATTAGAAATGGTTTCAGGTGCAATTTTTTTAGTCAAGCTGGTGAAGTAGGTAAACACAATGCTTGCCGTCTCTCATGACATCATCAAAATTACAACTAAACCACAGAACAACTATCATTGAGAATAGCCTGAAATCTAGCTGAACTGAAGTCCTAAGGACATACAAAAGAAGCCACCTCCAGACTAGTAGGAGGGGCAGAGATGTGGAATGGGCTGGTCCCACACTCTTATGTGACCAGTAAAAATTGGGAGGGATACCTCAGTTGTGGAGGTTCCCCAGAGGAGTGAGGAGTCCCATCCCCTCATCATGCTCCCAGGACTCCAATGCCAGGAACAGAAGTCTCCACAACTTCTAGCTATGAAAACAAACTTCTAGCTGAGTGAGATGGAGGGTTGCTAGAGTCTCAGCCATTCCTCTTAAATGGCCTGTGCACAGACTTACTCACAAATGAACTCAATTTCTCTGAGCTCCAGCACTTGGGCAGCAGCTTGAAAGGTTCCCCAGAGACATATGGGGAAGAACTGAGTTGTCTGGATACAGGGCAAGAGCAGGAGAGGCAGCTATCTCCTAGAGAGAAATGCTGGCAAAATCCATTGTTTCTTTGTTGACACCCCCGCCCTTGGTGTGCAGATACAGGCAACCACCATGTCTAACTCTCTACCAACCTGGTTGACAACATTCGTTCGCCCAGCCCTGGTGATTCCCCTGAGATCCACCCCACCCAACTTTTGGGAACATCCAAGCTGCTTCCAGTTGCTTTTCCATTAAAGCGACCAGTTTGGACTCATGCTTCAAACATTCCTAAAATCTCTCAAAGGTTCACAAAACCCAAACAAACAGTACCTGGCTTCAGCATATCCTTTACCTCTAGCTGAGCAGCCAGCCCCAAGCACAGCACTCGTGGCAGCCAGCCTCAGTATGCAGCTTGGCCTCTTGAGGCACCTCCAACCCCAGTGTGAATGGCAGCCATCTACGAATTGCTCTGTGGCCCATGCCAGAGCACAACTGCAGCTAAACTTGGCCTGTGGCAGGGATGCTCCCAGGAGGCTTCCAGGCTCCCATGGCCAATGGCCAGCTTTGGACCAAGCCGAAGCATACCTCCAAAAATGACATACCCAAAGGGCAAAATGGGCAGGCACCGGAGCCCCATTAAAGTGAATCCTGCTCTGTAGGGTCAGCCTTTGCACAATAGCTCCTCCACTGTAGTCATGGACAGTCCTCACAACCAATCAGCCCAAGGGTAAATCGCTCCCACTGACATGCAAATAGCAACCAAGTTTCAACTAGAACAGCAGGACACACACAACCCACACAAGGGACACCTGGAGCATCCAGCTTAGGTAATCAGGAAGACTGTACTACCAGGCCCCACAGGATACCTACTACATAAGACCACTCTACTAAGACCAGGAGCAGCCCTACCTAATACAAGAAAGTAAACACAGGGAGGAAGCCAAAATGGGGAGACAAAGAAACATGTGATTTAGAAGATAAGGTAGCAGCAAATACCCAATCAGAACAGCAAAAAGAAAAAAGAATTTAAAAAAAGCTGAGGATAGTTTAAGTGGCCTCTGGGACATCAAGCATACCAACATTCAAATCATAGGGGTATAAGAAGAAAAAAGAGCAAGAAATTAAAAATCTATTTGAAGAAATAATGGTGGAAAACTTCCCTAACCTGGTAAAGAAAATAAACATACAATCCCAGAAAGTTCAGAGAGTCCCAAACAAGATGAACCCAAACAAGCCCATGTCAAGACATAGCATAATTAAAATGCCAAAGGTTAAAGACAAAGAGAGAATCCAAAAAGCACACCAAAAAAAAAAAAAGCAGTTAGTTACCTATATGGGAACTTTCATAAGACTGTCAGCTGATTTTTCAACAGAAACTTTGCAGACCAGAAGGGATTGGCACCACATATTCAGTGATGAAAACTAAAGACCTACAACCAAGATTATGCCACCCAACAAAGTTATCTGGAGGACGGATAAAGAGTTTCCCAGACAAGGAAAAGCTAAAGGAGTTCATCACCACCAACCCAGTATTATAAGGGTACTATAAGGGACCTCTTTAAAATGAACAAAATATTTTTAAAAATGGATAATAAAATGACAATAACTACATATCTATCAACAATTACTTTAAATGTAAATGAATTAAATGCTCCAATCAAAAGACATAGGGTGGGCTAAATGGATAGCAAAACCAAACCCTTACATATGCTGCCTACAATAGACTCATGGCAGATTGAAAGACAGAGGCTGAAAGTCAAGGGAACAGGAAAAGATATTTCATGAAAATGGAAACAACAACAACAAAAAGCTGGGGTAGGAATACATATACCAGACAAACTAGATTATAAAATAGGGCTATAGCAAGAGACGAAGAAGAACCCAGTAATCCCACTTCTGGGTGTTCATTTGAAGAAACAAAAAATGCTTCTTCAAGGGCATGTGTGCATCCATCTGTTCACTGCAGCACTGTTTACAGTGGTCAACATGTCGAGGCAGCCTGGGTGTTGGTACATATATACAATAAAATATTGTCAGTCTAAAATCTAGAGCTTCTAGAATAAAGCATAGGAGACTCTCTTGTGACTTTGGGAGTAGAAAAAGATTTCACAGACAGGCTATAAAAATCATTAATCATAAAAATTTTATAATTGACATTGAATTTCATGAAAATCTTAAAATTCTGCTCTGTAAAATACACTGTTAGAAAATAAAAAGACAAATTACAAGACAAAAGACAAGACTGGAAGAAAATATTTGCAAACATACATCTGATAAAGAATTTATAGCCAGAATATGTAAAGAATCCTTAAAACTTAGACAAGCAATTCTCCTACCCTACCTCAACGAGTAAGAAATTTGACAATAGGCAAGATATGGAAACAACCTAAATGTCCATCAACAAATGATTGGATAAAGAAGCTTTGGTACATTTATACAACGGAGTATTTACTCAGCCTAAAGAAGAATAAAATCTTACCTTTTGCAACAACATGGATGGAACTAGAAGATACCATGCTAAGTGAAATTAGTCCTAATGAGAAAGACAAATACCACATGATCACACTTATACATGGAATCTAAAGAACAGAGTAAAAGAACATCAAAATAGACTAAAAACAAAAACAAAAACCCAATTAAAAAATGGGCAGATCATCAAGCTGAGTGAAATAAGACAGAATAAAACAAGAACTACATGATTCCACTCACATGTGGAACATAAAATTGAAAACAACAAAGAAACAAAACTCACGCACACAGTCAATACTTTAGTAGTTACCTGAGGGTAAGGGGGGAAGGGTGTAGGGGAGAAGGGACAGGAACACAAATATATGGTGATGGAAAGAGAACTGACTCTGGGTGATGAACACATAATGCAACGCATGGAAGATGTAATATACAATTGTGCACTTGGAACCTGTGTAATTTTTACTGATCAATGTCACCCCAATAACTTTAACAACAACAACAAAAAGAAATTTGAGCACTGTGGAATCTGAAACCTATGTAATTCTTGCTAACAGATGTCACCCAAAAAAATTTATCAATAAAAATGAATTTTAAAAAAAGAAATTTGAATAGACACTTTTCAAGAGAGGATATATGAGGGGGAACCCAAAATAACCCAGAATTACCTTCTGGAGGGTGAGCCTCTTGTAATACAGGCTTCCGCCAATAGGTGAGTGTCCTAAGAACTCATCTGCATCAGTGTCCAGCTGGCCTTGTGAAAGGCTGCATTCAGCTTCAGTGAATCTCTTTTGGAGACCCTTTCAATGTGTTCACCCGTTTCATAATGGGTGATTTACATGAACAACATGTGGCATGATAATGCACCTGTCCACACCATGCTGTGTGTTCAGGATTTTTTTTACCATAACAGCATGACCCCCAGGCCTCACCCTCTCTTTCACCCAATCTCGCCCTGAGTGACTTTTTTAAGTCCTCAAAGAGAAACGTTTTGCTGATGTGGAAGAGGTGAAACAAAAAACAGCAAAAGCACTAAAAGGCATAAAAATCGACAAGTTCAAAAACTGTTTTGAGCACTGGAAAAAGCATCTCAATAGGTGTACCTCATCAAATGGAGAGTACTTTGAAGGTGACTGAAGTTTAAACATCTAAGAATAAATACACAATTTTTTATAAATAAAGTCTGGGGTTTTTTTGGTCCCCCCTTGTACAAACACATAAGAAGATGCACTTTATCATAAGTCAAATTTAAGCAATGCTGTAACTACATATCTACTAGAATGGCTAAAATTTTAAAAAACTGACAATATCAAGTCCTGGAGAGGATAAGGAACTACAATTCTCATATGTTGCTAAAGGGAATACCAAAGTATAGCCACTTTGGAGAACAGTATGGCAGCTTCTTCTAAAGTTAAGCACACATTTAACATACAAGCCAGCAATCCCATTCCAAGGTATTTTCCCAAGAGAAATGAAAATATATCTTCTTACAAAGAATTGTACGCCAATGTGTATGAATACCAGCTTTATTCACAGTCACCCAAAACTGGAAACAATCCAAATGTTTATCAACTGGGTAAAAACAAATTGTGGAACATCCTTACAACAGAACACTACTCATCAATAAAAATGAGTGAACTACCAATACATTCAGCAATATATAAATCTCAAAACACTGTGCTAAATAATTGGAGTACACTCAAAAAGCTATATATAGTATGACACCATTTATGTAATGTTCTGGAAAAAACAAAAACCAAAGGGACAAAAATCAGATCAATGGTTGCCAGCTGCTGCAGGTAGAGAGAGAGGATAGACTGCAAAGGGGCACCAAGAAATTCTTTGGGGTGAGGGAAATGTTTTGTATCTTGATTGTGGTGGTGATTACATGGTCCTATATATTTGTGAAAACTCATTAAAATATACACCAAAAAAGAGTGACTTTTGCTCTATATAAATTATATACCAGTAAACCTGATTGCAAAATTCAATTCTGCATATTGGCAGCATTGGCATCACCTGAGAATTCATTAGAAATTAACCCTGAACCACCCCACCCCACCTCACCTGAAGACCTACTATTGTAGGTCAGGTTCCTCAGGAAACAGGCGCTGAGATTGTAAATTTGCATGCAGATGTATTAAGGGGTGCTCTTAGGGTTGATCTGCAAGGTAATTGTAACAGAAACCTTAGCTACAGGGAGCTCTGCAGGTAGAATGGCTTTCAGAGTTATCTCATCTGCTGAGCCTGTAGACCCTCTCATCAACCAATTATTGACCTTGGGCAAGGTGGCTCTTTTTAGCTAAGGGAAATTCCCAGAGAAAGACTCAGTTGAACACCTTTAGCTGCCAACACACCAACAGCTGGGTAAAATGAGAACCTGAAGAAGAAATCTGAGACACTCACCACAGCATCCATTACATTTAATCCCTTGCACCTCTGGAATCCACTTGTTTCATATGATAAATTCACCCTGTCTGGGAAAAGCTTCTCAAGGGTTCTTACTGGTCTCTTTTCCTGAGGAAATTTATAAGGGTAGTGGGATAAATGACAACTCTTCTCCTAACTCTGTATTGCAGTTGGTCTCAAGACAGTGACTGATATTCATCATCTCCTTCTCTACTACCCATTCTAGATTATCTTCACTCTCAACCAGCACCTCCTCTGGTCAAGAAGGCTTATCTAGTGGACTCTGAGCATCAACCATGAGGAATATGAGTCCCTGTTTACCATATACTTCTCAGGCTGCAGATGCTGCATTTGTCTGTTTGCTGTCAAAATCGAGCAGGGGACTATAAAAGACACCCCAGGGGATCACCTAAATGCCAAACATATTCTTCCCTGCCTTCATTTTATAACAAGTCCATACTCCACCTGATTATCAGGGTCAGTTACTCCTGCCAGGATAGTTACTCTTTTCCCTGCCTACTGGTATCCTGACACAAAGTGGCTAAAGAAATTGGGCAGCTGCCATCACTTTGGGCTTAATAGAACTTTTAGGTCCCTTAGTGGAAATATTTCCCCTCTAAGAACTAACACCTGGATTCACAGAGCCTAGAAGCACAAATTTCCCAAGTGGGTTGCTGGGAGTAGCTGTAAGCAGCCACTCTTACTCCTACTCTTTGGTTCCCAGACTCATCTAACCTACCTATTAGGGACAAAGCACCATAGAGTGGTCATCAATTTAGGGTTCATACTGTATCCAAAGGATACTATCCCCTTTTCTTTGAGTACTATGTCTAAGCCAGTGTCTAAGCTATGGTTCCAACGGTCCACTTCATTGCCCTGTCAGGCTAAGATATCTCTGGGTGTTGTGGAATGTGACAGGACCACTGGGTCCCATGGTAAGGTGCATGTTGCCATACCTACACATTTTGCTTATACAGAGCCTCAAAGTCAGCTGGAGGTGATTGATTTGGGCCCTCTCAGGTCTTTCTTCAGAGCATCTACACAACTCTGCAAATGCATGCAACCTTCTAGATTCCAAAGAATTAGAGCTTTACCCCTATTTATTTGTTTGTTTGTTTTGACATTCATTATTTTATATTAATTTCAGGTACATGGCATGGTGGTTAAACATTTATATAATTTAAAAAGTGATCCCCCTGACTAGTCTAGTACCCATCTGGCACTATGCATAGTTATTACTATATTATTGACTATATTCTCTATGCTTTTCTTGAGCATTTATTTGTTTTATTTTTTTTATTGTTAAATTCCTTGACTATTTTGTAACTACCTGTACTGCAAACGACAGAGGCCAGGGAAGTTTGTACTGGATTCAGGCAGATTGAAGAAAAACCAAGGAGCTATGGGCAGCTGAGACATAGCCTCTTAATTCCAGAAGCAAAGCAGCAACAAACATGCCATCCAGGAGTCTTTCTCCCAGAGTATCCCATCCCCTTATATAGGCAGGAGAACCAAGATGGCAGGCAGCTAAATGTGAGCTCATAAAAACAATATGGCCACTGCCATGGTAAGTGCAAGTCATGGTTACATAAGAAGTGCTGTGTCAGTTTCCAGCAGAAGCTCGGGGAGGAAGCCTGAGCAACTCCATTTTCCCCCACACTCCACTCTTTCAGAGTTTCTTGCCTGGCAATCTACCCGACAGACATCTTCCACGATGATTCCCATGCAAGGAGTGTGTTACATTGCATCCAGATACCATAGCAACAATAGAGACTACTACAACCAACTAGAATAGCACTGGCAAGCTCAGTTCTCAAGGGACTATTACTCAGAACATTGTGCTGCTTCAGATATGTCCCCTATTTTGCCAAGGTGGGCATTTGGGCAATACCACTTCGTGGTTTTGTGGCCCCATCACATATCCACCCTGTAATTGTATACGCGGTCCACACAATCACAGGGGCAGCAGCCATAACACTTTCAGTTGCCAGAAAGGCAGTGTACACAGCTGCCAATTTTTTTTTCCACCAGAGAGTAATGAACCTCAGTCCCCTTCCATAATTGGGACCAGAAGCCTATGGGCTGCCCCAGGCACTCACACTACTGCCACAGGTCCCAGCTAAAGCCCTCTGCAGTGATATGTGCATCAGCTCACAAGGCCAGATAGGGTCAAACACATGCAGAGCTTGGGCCACTTTAATGGTGCTCTTGGAGAAGTCAAAGGCCACCTGGGCCCCCTCCATCCAGTCCCAACGAGCCCCCTTCCTAACCAAGAAATACAAGGGACTCAGCAGTTGAGCTAAATGGGGCACAAATGCCCTTCAATATCCAAGGAGCCCAAGGAAAGTTTGCAATTGCTTAACAGTGGTGGGCATAGGGTAGGCTTGGATTTTATCAATAACCACATTGGGTATAACCTTTGTCTTACCTGACCAAAAAACCCCTAAGGACTTGACAGATAAGCCAGGCCCTTTTCATTGAGCACCCAACCATGTTTTCAGGTGAGCTAGGAGAGCAGGAACAGCACCTTCTAAATCTGTAAGAGAGTCACTAGTTAACATGATATCATCAATATTATGATAGCTACGTAATTCTTGGGTTGAGACTAAATCCACCACCACCAGTCAGTGGCTATGCAAATACCCATGGGGGAGAACATGAAAGTCCACTGCTGGCCCTCCCACATGAAGACAAACTGGTCTTGGCTCTCCAGGGCTATATCAATGAAGAAAAAGGTATTAGCAAGATCAGCACCAAAATGGTGCTGGTTGAGATGATCCATCGAAGTCTGCCACCCATGGGACAACTGTATGCAAAGAAGGCACCACCTTATTCAATTCTCAGTAATCTACTGTCATTCATTAGGTGCCATCTGGCCTCCTCACAGGCCATACTAGGGAGTTGTACCAACTATGGATAGGGTGTACTATCCCCACCTTTTCCAGTTCCTGTACTGTCCCAGGTATTTCATCATGGCCCCCTGGCAGTTTATACTTCTTGATGTGTACAAAGGCACATGAGCAGCTTGTCCCCATACCACAGCCTTCACCACACATACCGGGAGGTGAAATTCTCCTGCAGTGGAATTCAATCACACCCTTTGCAAAATGTCCACCCCTAAGATATACTCAGGAATGGGCAACAAATAAAACCTGTATGTCTGCAGAGGCAACCAACCTACCAATGGGATGTCTGTGGGTTTCACTCGAATACTTTGCTTTCCATAGCCACCAATGACTACTGGGGCTCCAGAGAACTTGTCCAGATCCCCATACAAAAGGGAACATTCAATGCCCATATCAAGTAGGGCCAGAACCCTCTGCAGATTAGTTGGGAACTAGTGGATTCCCAATTCCATATGTGGCCTCTGGTCCATGCCCATCCCCTGTAGACAGGTCCCTTGGCTTTCTCCATATTCTAAATGGAAAAAAGGCTCAATGGGAAGATCAGCATCCCACTGCACTAAATGATCCTGGAAGTGGACCACTCAGGCTTCAGGCCTCACGGCCTTCTCATCACCCCTTTTCCCTTGCTTTTTTCGGTGGGGTGAACTATTGATCCACCCTTAACTCTTGCCAGAGCTCTAACAGATAGGCATTAGGTTTTCCATCAATCTTATCCCTATCTATCCCAGCCAAAACCAGATCCACTCATACCTGGGTCCGCATCACCCTTAGGGGTCTGTCTTTCTGCCTTCTTGGCCACTGTATGGTCATCCTTCTGCATGTGCCTTGTTTCAGCTTTCCCCAAAGTCACCACCATCAAGGCGACCTCATCAAAGGATCGCTATAAGCAATACAAACAAAGAGGGAGCACCTTGCAACACATTGTTCCTTATACCTGCCATAAATCTTTCACCATCTGGACCTGGGGCATTCAAATTGAACATAGCATTCTGCATACCCAGCTCTTGCAACACTTGACCAACTCTGCATAGGAGTGCCATCTACTGACCATCCCAGGAATATCTCCTGCATTCGTCCACATCTTTCTGATAGCTGCCATTAGCCAAGCCAATCCAATAGGGAGTTCTTTGCCCATATCTAGAGCAACTCTGCAACCACTGACACAGCGAGGGGTGCATAGTCAGAGAGGCTAATTTCTGCCTCTCCTGGTCTGCACACATTATGCCATCTACCCCTAGATCCCACAGCCACAGAAGCCAGGCAACTAGGGATTCATCAGTCTTCTGCCAGAATTGCTTGCCCAACTCTACCAACGCAGCTTGAATATACAGGCGGTATGTAGTAAACTCAGTCATCTGGGGAGCCCCCACAGGCTGGTCCCCCTGGGTCATGGGCTGCTGGGATTTCATTTTCTGTGTCACTATGGGGTGGGCATGAAATTGCAGCTCTGGTTCCCCTTCCTCCCCCAAGGAGTTTATCACAGCGATGGGGGATTCCAACTATGAATGTCACAATTCCTCCTCCAGCAGCCACTTAGTTTCCTCTAAAACTCGCACCTGTGCCTTCACTGGGTCCAGCTCAGCCTGGAGTGCCTGGACTCACACCACTTCTCACAGAGTCGCCTCCAACTCTGCCCATAAGACTATACGAAAAAGCCAACTCACAGCCCTGGTTGCTGTTCGAGTGCTCTTGTCATAGATCTCTCCCAGTGCCTAAAAAGCCTTCTCCACACAAATGGGCTTCCCATCCAGCTGAGGGCACCCCTAAGGAGGCACCCACGCAGAGAGTAGCCTTGCTGTGGAGCACCACATACTCATGGCAGGCCACCCCTCAATCCCACCTTCTAGGAGTGCAGTAGGCTCCAACCTGTCTGCTGCAAATCCTGCCATAAATGCCAATTGTACTGCAAACAGAGCATTGGTGTTAGTTTGCAAACTTCCGTGTGTATTAGAATCACCTGGAGGGCTTGTGCAACCACAGCTTGCTAGGCTCCATACCTGGAGTTTCTGATTCTATAGGTCTAGAATGCAATCTGACAAGTTGCATTTTTAACAAGTTCCCAGGTGATGCTGAGCTACTGTTGGTTTAAAAATGACACTTGAAGGACCACTGGTTAAAAAAAAATACAGACATCTAATATCTAAAGAAAGGTGGATATTATGGCTGGTTCAGCTCCTCTAAGATACCATCAAAGATACAGGCTCTTTCTTTCTGTTCTGCTATCATTAGCATATGGGTCCTTTGTCTTCATGCTGATCACTTTCTGGCTTCAAGATGACTGCTTTGTCTCCAGTTATCGCATCCAAAGTCAAGGCATAAGGGAAAGGAACAGGGGGATACCAGCTGTGATCTGCTACCTTTATGAGAAAACACAGATTTGTTTTTGTTTTGTTTTGTTTTTCTGAGAGTCCCTCACTCCTGCAGACTTCTTATTAAAAACTTCATAAATCCATATTGTTTTAATTACTTAATGACATTTGTGATATATCTGCAGAGGAGTGAATTGATATAGAGGGCAAAACCATTCCAAGTCTTCGCTAAGAATATCACAAAAACCCAACAAACAAAAAAATATGCTTCACAACTGTCATTTATTCCTAGGAAAAGGAAATTAGATAAATCCAATAAAAAGTAGATAATAACAATATTTACTGATATCAGTAGAGGTGCCAAAAATCTGAATAATTTCCCCATCAACTGTATTTATTTGAAAAGAAACAAAATAACACCTCTCAATGACCTTTTTAAAAAAGATGTTTTTAGAGCAGTTTTACATTCACGGAAAAATTGAGAGGAAGGCACAGAGATTTCCCTTATGTCCCCTGCCCCCACACATGCAGAGCCTCCCTGTTAACAACATCCTGTACCAGGTGGTACATCTATTACAATTGAGGAACCTACCTTGACACATCATTGTCACCCAAAGTCCATAGTTTACATTAGGGTTCACTCTTCGTCTTGTGCATTCTACAGATTTGGACAAATGTTTAATGACATGTATCCATTACTGTAATATCATACAGAGTATTTTCACCCCCTTAAAAATCCCCTGCGCTCTGCCTCAATAGCTTTTTAAAATATTTATTTGCTTAGGGGTTTTTTCCCCCCCAGTTGTCTTTTTCTATCTCCCTCCTCTTCTCTCCTTTTCTCTCTTTCTTTTCTTTTTCTCTTTTTCTATTTCTTTCTTCCTTCCTTTCTTTCTTTCTTTGCAACCACATTTGCAGACTTCTTTTTACTTCTCATTGTCCAGAACAAGGTACATGACCAACCATTGCAAGGGAGGCTGGAAGATGAGTCTAGTTTTCCAAACTTTATAGTAGGAGGTGGTAAATGAGAAGAGAGTTGAGAATGGATGTAGAGTTAACCATAAACATTTTATCTTGAGCTATGGAGGTAATCAAACGGAAATTAGTTGAGGGGAATGACACTGCATGTGGAGAGGGGAAGGCTGGGAAACTGGCTTTCACAGAAAATCTTCTACACAATTTTATTTGTTACCAGTACATTTATTTAATTTTAAAACCCATAACTCCACTCTTTTTCTCATACTCCACTTCAGCAAAGATTGCTGGCTCAATCTCCAAAAGATTTCTACAATCTACTATATCTCATCATCTCTACTGCCACCATCACTGCCACTTCCACCCCTGCCTCACTAGAATTCATGCTCAACACAACAGTCAGTGCTTCTTTAAAAATAACTCTCCTGTGTATGGTACTGTTTTGTATATTTGAAAATGGTTAAGAGAGTAGATATTAAATGTTCTCATCACAAGGAAAAAAAATTGTTAACTGTGAATTGATAAATGTTAACTAAACTTACTGTGATTATCATTTTACAATATATGCATAGTATATCAAATCATTATGTTGTACATCTTAAACATATACAAAGTCATGTCAATTATATCGAAATAAAACTGAAAATAAAAATATTAATCCAATAAAAAATGGACTAAGAATATGTAAATAACCAAGATATATATGAAAGGATGCCCAGCTAAACTCATAATTAAAGAAATATAATGTCAAATATATATATATACACACATATATACATATATCCTATATTATATATATGTAGGATAATAATATATCCTGTGCTCAAAACCCTCCAATTGCTTCCTATCTCACCTAAGGTAAAACTAAAAATTTTTGCAGTGGCCCACAAGCTCCTACATGACCTCTGACTTCATCTTTTTCTCTCCCTTGTTCATTACACTCCAGTCATACTGTTTCTCAAATACATAATGCATATCCCCACCTCAGACTCTAAATTTTGCTATTCTTTTTCCCTGGAACATCCTCCCACACCCTCCAAATATCCACCTACATGGTTAGGTCCCTCACTTCCTTTCTGTCTTTATTCAAATGACACCTTCTCAATAAAGCCTTTCTGACCTCTCTATTTAGTATAACATGCTGGCTCCACTGGTAGCACTCCCTCTCCCCTATCCCCTACCTTATTTTTATTAATAGCATGTACCACCATTTTATATATTATGTATTTTATGTATTTGTTTATGATCTGCTTCTGTCTCTAATATGTAAGCTCATGAGTGCAGAAATTTTTTCTGATCTGTACACTACTGTATGCCCAGGGCCTAAAATAGTTCCTGGTACATAGTAGGCCCTCATTAAATATGTGAGAAAATTCAAAACCAAAAAAAAAAAAAGAGAGAGAACTAAGAGAAAAGAGAGAGAGAGAGATTTATTTTAAGGAATTGGCTCATGAGACTACAGGGGTTGGAGAGTCTGAACTACACAGGGCAGGCCAGCAGGCTGGTAACTCAGGTAAGAGTTGATGTTACAGTGAAGAGACTTGCCTTCTTCAGGAAACCTTAGTCTTTGCTCTCAAGGCTTTCAACTGATTAGATGAGCCCCACACACATTATGGAAGGTAATCTGCTTTATTCAAAGTCTACCGATTATAAATAATTAATCACACCTAAAAAATACTTTCACAGCAACACCGACTGCTGGTTAACCAAACAATTGGGTAATAGCCTAGCCAAGTTGACACATAAAATTAACCATCACAGCACAAAAATAAAATAATAATAATAATTGAAAGCTACACAATCCTTATTCTTCAGGAGTGGTAGGCAAAGACAGCTGGAAAATACAGAAGAGTGGGGCAAATGCTATACTGCAGAGACAAGAAGAAACTCTGTGGAAGGGTAGTGTTTTTGGTAGGGGCCAGCTAAGAAGACTTCATAAGAAGTGGTCTTTGAATTAAGTCTTATGGGATACATGGAATTTTGATAAAAGGAAAGGGCATTTTAGGCTAAGGAAACATAAGAGGTAATGAAAATGCTTGGCACATGTGGTAAATAGCCATGAGTCTTCAGGAAGCCAATCCCTGCTACCACAGCCTCCACTTCCTGTACTTTTAATTTAATGTTAATATTATGCTGCCTCAATTTGTTCATTGTATTTATTTCCACATATATAAGTCTTGTCTCCCCATTCTTATAAGAAAGCAGGAACAATATATTTACTTCTTTTTATCCCTTATAATTCTTGGCTCATAAAAAGTACTTCAAATTGTACCTAACTAAAATACGTGCCTAAGGTAGACTAGCCTGTTCACCTTAGAAGGGTTTTGTCTCCCAGTATTAACACTTCTTTGAGAAACCACCCTTCCTCTCACAGTGTATAGTTTAAGTGGTTCCCCCCACAAGACCAGGAGTGGGCACATGATCCACCTTGGACAATATCTCTTAGGAACTTCCAAAGCCTGGATGTTCAGCTTTTCTTGTGAATATATAAGCTACCCTATAGCTTTCCAATAAATTTCTTTCTTACTTAATTTGGCCAGAGAACCATATCTAACACAGCCTTGTCATCCAGATCAGACCATATAACAAAATTTATTTGGAAGGGTAGAATTTTTGTAGAGGCAAAATGTCCAAGAATAAATAAACAATTTAATCTTAGCTTGTCAATTAAGGCATATCAGGCAAAATCTTCATTCATAGAACATAATATTGGGCTTATATTATGCACTTAATTGCCTTGTGGTGGGTGCTAGGAAGATACAAATAGGAAAAAAATGTAGTCTTTGCCAGCAGGAGCTTGTAATTATATTCATTATACATAGGAGCAGACTCTTTCATAGTCATGCTCTTTCTGTTCCAAGTTGCAGCAACCAATTCACACTAGCTTGTGCAATAAAGGAGGTTTACTGGCTCATGCAACTAGGAAAGATACAGTAGATTGAGGAACTCAAACAAAATTGTAGAGTGCATTCACACACGTACACACACACACACACACACACACACACACACACCAAGGCACCTCTTAATACCAGTCAGTTTTTTGACCCAGAGAAAAGAATGAACTTTTTTTTCTCATATCCATAAATGTAGATCACAGAGAAAGACTGATTGGTCTGTTGTGGACACATGTCCCCATCCCTGACCAACCAATCACTTAAAGCCAAAGACATAGGGTGTTACGATCTGCAATGCTGGGTACATGTTATCCTATGTCCAGAATAATATGGATACTGTGATTGGTATCTATACCAGAATTAAATGGCAGAAGTGAAGCAGAAAAGAACTGTAAGTAGATCCTGTTACTACAAATAGTAGAAAAGGATGCTGGGCAGACAAAACAAATGTCCAATACAAAGGGGAAATCAAAAGAAGAGTGGAGACACGGCTGCATGAGTCCCTACTTGGAGCTCTACCACTGGGGATGAGAGGAGAAAGAAGGCAGCAGGAGAGCACTCTGGGCCTCACTCAGTCCACAAGATGGAGAAAAGAAGGTCCCAGAGATGGGGCATGAGATACCACACCCACTCCACTTTGGCCCCTGTAGTTGCAGACCAGTCAACACAGCAAAACACAGCAGCCAACTTCACTCTGGTTCCCAGAGGAGGGGGAGTGACTGGGTGGTGAGGAGCCACACTGCACATGCTCTGACTTGAAAGGAGAGAAGGGATTGCATATGCGTTCTCAGCCAGCAACCAAGACAGTTTGAAACACCAGCATTCAGGACTGAACCCAAGGCTCAGGGCAAACTGAGAACAGGAAAGTGCCATCACACCCAAACTCCCTGCATGACCCCTGGAGCCACAGGAAGAAAACAAAGCCATAAACAGCCCTTCCCCACAGACCTCTATCCACACAGTATCAGCAACAAACACCAAAGAAACTATAGCTGGAAGGGTTTAGAAAGATTGCAAATATGAGAAACCAGAGAATGAAAGACATGGGGACAGATGACCCACCAAAAACAGAGCCCAAAGCAGCCATTATAAAAATGTTTAAGGAACTGAATGATAATTTCAACAGAGTTACCAAGCATTAAAGAAGACTTAAAAAACACTATAAAGGACCAGAGAGAGATAATGACTACATTAACTGAAATGAAGAATATTGTAAAAGTCACCAAACTAGAAAAAGTAGAAGCACAAGGTAGTGATTTTCAGGAAAAGTCAGCAGAAAACACTAATTTAGAACAGATAGATATGAGAATCCAGAAAAATGAAGATGGTTTGAGATTCCCTTGGGACAATTTTAAGTGAAAGAATATCAGAATCATAGGTGTACCAGAAGGGACAGAGTAAAAGCAAGGGATCGAGAAATTATTTGGGGGTGGCAGGTTCCCTGGTGGTATAGTGACTAGGCCTGGGTTCGATCCCCACTCAGGGAATGAACCCCCAAAAAAATTATTTGAAGAAATAATGAATTAAAATTTTCTTAACCTGGCAAAGGAAATAGACATACAAGTCCAGGATGCACAGAGAATTCCAAACAAGATAATCCCAAGCAAAAATACACCAAGACACATCATAATTAAAATGGCAAAAGTTAAAGAAAAAGAGAAAATTCTAAAAATAACAAGAGAAATGCAAGTAGTAACTCATAAAGGGACATCTATTAGATTCTCAGTAGATTTCTCACCAGAGACTTTACAGGCCAGGAGGGATGGTAAGATAATATTCAACATGATGAAAACCAAGGGTCTACAACCAAGAATAATGTACCCAGCAAGGCTAGCATTCAAAATTGAAGGACAGAGAAAGAACTTTTCAGATAAGGAAAAGTTAAAGAAATACATCACCATCAAACCAGAACTGCAAAGAATGTTAGAGGAACTTCTTTAAAATGGGAGGAAAGAGAGGCGAGTGAGTAAAATAAGGGAAAGGGAGGGAGAAATTAAGTTTGATCATTGACATACAATTGAAAGCAACAAAGAAACAAAATTCATGGACACAGTCAATAATTTAGTAGTTACCTGAAGGTAAGAGGAGAGGGTTGAGGGGGAGAAGGAACAGGGACAGAAATATATGGTGATAGAAAGAGAACTGACTCTGAGTGATGAATATATAATGCAACACATAGAAGGTGTAATGTAGAATCATCCACCTGGGACCTATGTAAGTTTTAGTAATCAATGTCATCTCAATAAATTTTAAAAAATTAAAAATTGCTGCACTGGGCCAGACAAGATGACAGCCATGGAGATCGAGTGGGCTGTTCTAACCCTAGAATCGCTGCCCACTGATTTCCTGCTCCTCATCTGATCCTTCTTGGACTGCTGGAACCTAATCAATTGTCACTATGTCAGTTGAAGACTTAGCCAGCTCTCAAGTCATGATTCACTATGGAGAAGACATTGCAAAAAATACTGGCTGATATCTGAGCAAGAGAAAACATAGAAGAATCAGCATTGAAAATCTCTCTTCATTGATACATACGCTGATGTAGGAAGATACATTGATTATTATGCTGCTATTAAAAAGGCCTGGGATGATCTCAAGAAATATTTGGAGCCCAGATGTCCTCAGATAGTTTTGTCTCTGAAAGAGGGTGCTCAAGAGGAAGACATAGATGCCATGGAAGCTCAAATTGGTTGCAAGCTTCCTGATGATTATCATTGTTCACATCGTATCCACAGTGGGCAGAAGTTAGTGGTTCCCAGGTTGCTGGGAAGTATGGTGCTGTCCAATCACTATCGTTCTGAGGACTTTTTAGATATTGATACAGCTGCTGGAGGCTTCCAGCAGAGACCAGGACTGAAGTACTATCTCCCTTTAACCTTTTGCATACATATTGGTTTGAGTCAGTACATAGCAGTGGAAGCTGTGGAGGGCTGACACAAAAATGAAGTTTTTTACCAATGTCCTGGCCTAAAGGTTTGGAATCCAGCTGCTATTGATATGTTTATCATAGGTGCTACTTTTACCAACTGGTTCACTTCTTAAGTCAACAATGTTGTATCAGGTGGCTGCCCTATCATCAGAGACCAAATTTTCAGATATGTTCATGATCCAGAGTGTGTAGCAACAACTGGAGATACTACAGTTTCAGTCTCCACATCATTTCTGTCAGAACTTAGCTCTGTACATTCACCCCACTATTTCTTCACATACCAAATCAGGATTAAATGTCAAAGGATGCTATTCATGAGAAAGTTTGTCAGTTGGACAGTAGCTATTAGAGGATAACAAATGCTAAAGGTGATGTAGAAGAAGTTCAAGAACCTGGGGTAGTTGGGGAATATCCAATCATCAGCCCTGGTTGAGTGTATGAATACACAAATTGTACCTCATTCTCTACACCATGAGGATATATGAAAGGATATAATACCTTCCACTTTGTTTACTTTAAAGACACAATCTTTAATATCGCCATTCTCCGATTCCATATGGCATGTTCGACATTCAGGGTGTCTATAGCTTGAATAGAAATGTGACTTAATGAATATGAAGAGAAGGAAGAAGAAGAAGAACAGGAAGAGGAAGAAGAAAATGATGACAGTTCAGTAGAGATGGACGAATCTGATGAAGAGGACAAGGAAGAGAAGCAGAGGAGAGTCTTTGACGTTTCCACTCACAGACTCCACTGCTCTCGCCTTTTTTAGGAAGCCTCTGCTGATGGAAACACTGAAATGAATTCAGCCTGTTAAATAGATTTCTTGTTTTGTTTTGTTTTGTTTTGTTTTGTTTTTGGTTGGTTCCCTGAGCGGGGATCGAACCCAGGCCATGGCAGTGAGAGCGCTGAAGCCTAGCCACTACACCACCAGGGAATACCCTAGATTTCTTAGTAATGTACATAACTAAATTGTTCTCAGCACAAAGCAAAAAAACTAGCATAATATATTGTTCCAGGCCCTGGGTTCTATGCAACTAAATTAGGAATTGGACTATTTGGGTTTACTTTGTGTTTATAAGGTAGAGGAGGAAATGGGATTTTTTTTCTCTCTCTCTCTCCTAGAAGTCAATGGAGAAATAGTTCTCCAGCTAAGGAACAGACATTTCTTTGTTTAAAAATATTTTATACTTATAAAAATATAAAAATGGGAGGGAATTGTTTTGAATAAGGATTTAAAATATAGCAGAAATACCTACCCAGGGATAGTGAGAAACTATGTGACTGAATAATTCTGTGAAAAGACTTCTTGCAGTTGTGAGTTTTACTTAGAAATGGGCAGAATGGGTAATTAGGCTAATGCATTGAGTGTTCCTATGTATTTTGTACTCACAGGGAACTAATAGCTTGACTAAATAGCTTGAGTGCTGGTTGTTTTGTCCTTTCTTACACAATCTGTCCTTAAATTTAAAGTTTTCATCACCACAACCTTGAATTTAAAGTCTTTGTAACTATGACCTTCACTTTGAATTTAGTCTTCAACTTTACCAACCTTGAATTTAATTTAAAATCTTCAACATGACAACCTTGAATTTAATTCAGTCTTCAACACTATGTTTGACTTATATTGTTCACAGATACATCATTTTTGAAATGCAGTATGTAAGTATGTATTGTGTTGTTTATGTATTTAAAATTCTTCATAATGTCTCATTTAGCCTGAATTTGTAAATACTGCTTCTGTTATGTTTCTCCTTTACACACTTGACTGTCTACTTTGTGATAAATGACATAAATTTTATGTTAAGATTAAGTATGTTTTCCTGAAACATGAATTTTTTGTAATTATATAATTGAGTTTGAAATAAAATCCTCCAACTGTCAAAACCTCACATAACAAAAGCAATACATAAAATAAAATAATATAAAAATAAAATGTTTTTAAAAAGAAAAGATAAGAAAATCCATCCATATGCTGTCTCCAAGAGACATACCTCAGTCATAAGAAAAAACAAAGACTCGTAATGAAAAGATGGAAAACTCCAAGCAAATGATATCCAGAGAAAAGCAGGTGTTGCCTGGTATCTGAAGAAACAAACTTCAGGTTAAAAAAGATAACAAGAGAAAAAGAAGGACATTACATAGTGATAGAAAGCACAATACAATAGCAAGAAAACTTAACACAAATTAATATATTTGCTCCCAACCAGGAAGCACCAAAATATATAAAGCAATTACTAACAGATCTGAAACAAGAAAATGAAAAAAGCACAATAATTGTATGGAACCTAAACACACCCTTAACAGCCATGGACAGATCATCCAAACAGAAAATAAATAAGAAAATATCAGCTTTAAATGACACATTACAGCAACTGGACATAATTGACATTTACATGACACTTCATCCAGCAAAAAAAGACTATACCTCCTTTCCTAGTGCACATGGAACATTCTCAAGGGTAGACCACATACGGGGACACAAAATTAGCCTCAGCAAATTCAAGAAGACTGAACTCATACCACGTGTACTCTCAGACCACAAAGCCCTGAAATTGGAGATCAACTACATAAATAAAATAGAAGAAAATCATATATACATGGAGATTAAATAACATCTTATTCAAAACTGACTGGATCAAATAACAATTAAAGGAAGAGATTAAAATGCGTAGAAACTAGTGACAATGAAAGTACACTGCTGGTGGGAGTGCAAACTGGTACAACCACTGTGGAAGGCAGTGTGGAGGTTCCTCAGAAAATTGGGAATGGAGCTACCATTTGATCCAGCAATCCCCCTTCTGGGGATCTACCCAAAAGACTTGAAAACCTTTGTCCGCAAAGACTTATGTACCCCAATGTTCATAGCAGCGCTGTTCACAGTGGCCAAAACATGGAAACAACCAAAGTGCCCTGCGACAGATGATTGGATAAAGAAGCTGTGGTACATATACACAATGGAATATTACTCAGCTATAAGAAAAGATGACTTATTGCCATTTGTGACAAAATGGATGGACCCGGAGATCATCATGCTAAGTGAAATAAGCCAGACAGAAAAAACAAAGAACTGTATGACTTCACTCATATGCGGAATATAAAACTGAAAGCAAAGAAAAAAGAAATGAAGAAACAAATAACCCATGGACACAATCAATAGTTTAATGTTTGTTTGGGGATGGGTAGGATGGGGAGGGGAAAAAGGGGAGGGGGTGGGGGGGAAGCTGAATATAGGGTGATGGAAAGAGAGGTCACATTGGGTGGTGAACTTATACATCAAGTTGATGATGCACTGTAGAATTGTATGCCTGAAACCTATGTAATCCTTGCTAACAGATGTCACCCCAATAAGTCTAACAATAAAAATGAATTTAAAAAAAAAAAGTTAAAAAAAAGAAAATACAGCATATCAAAATTATTGGGACATGGCAAAAGCAATAATAAGAGGGAAATTTATATCATTACAGGCTTATCTTAAGAAACAAGAAACATTACAAGTAAACATCCTAACATCACATCTTAAAGAACTAGAAAGAGAAGAACAGAAAAAGCCCAAAGTCAGATGACAGAAAAAAACAACAAAAACTAAAGCAGAAATAAACAAAATTGAGAACAGAAAGATAATAGAGCAAATTAATGCAACAAAGAGCTGGTTCTTTGACAAAGTCAACAAAATTGACAAACCCCTGACTAGACTAACCAAAGGACAAAAGGAAAGGATACAAATATCAAAAATTAGAAATTAAAGGGGAGAAATTACCACTGATACCATAGAAATACAAAAGAAAATATTATGAAGGGCTTTATGACACTAAATTTAACAACCTAGAAAAAAAAGGACAAGTTCCTAGAAACATACAATCTACCTAGACTGAACCAAGAAGAACTAGATAATCTAAATAGACCAATCAATGGTAAAGGAATTGAAATGACTATCCACAATCTCCCTAGAGGCAAAAGCCCCAGACCAGATGGCCTCACCAACAAGTTCTACCAAGCATTCAAAGAAGAATTAACACCTATCCTCCTCAGACTCTTCCAAAAAATTGAAGATGAATCAATACTTCCTAACTCTTTCTGTTAGGCCAATGTTACCCTAATACCAAAGCCTGGTAAAGACAACACAAAAAGAGAAAACTATAGACTAATATCTCTGATGAACACAGATGCAAAAATTCTAAACAAAATATTAACAAATAGAATATAATAATGCATCAAAAAGATTAGTCAAAAAGATTAGTCAAAACAGCTTGGTATTGGCAGAAAAACAGAAACATAGACCAATGGAACAAAACTGAAAACCCAGAAATAAATCCACAAATTTACAGACAAATAATTTTCAATAAAGGAGCAAAAATCATGCAATGGAGAAAAGACAGCCTCTCTAATAGGTGGTGCTGGGAAAACTGGAAAAACATATGCAAAAGAATGAATCTGAGTTGTGAACTGTCAACATATAGTAAAATTAATTCATATACAATAATTAACTCAAAATGGATTAAAGACCTTCAGATAATACCTCCAACAATAAACTGTATAGAAGAAAACATTGGTACCAAATTTATAGACTTAGGGCTCAAGGAACACTTCATGAACCTGACCTCAAAGGCAAGGGAAGTAAAAGCAAAAATAAATGAATGGGACTATATGAAACTAAAAAACTTCTCCATACCAAAAGAAACCATCAACAAAGCAACAAGACAGCCAACTGAATGGGAGAAAATTTTTGCAAACAACGCATCCAATAAGGATCTAATATCTAAAATATGTAAAGAATTAATATGACTTAACAACAAAAAAACAAACAACCCAATTAAAAAGTGGGCAGAGGACCTAAAAAGATACTTCTCCCATGAAGAAATACAAATGGACAACAGATATATGAAAAAATGCTCACCTTCATTAGCTACCAGGGAAATACAAATCAAAACCACAATGAGATACCACCTCACACCTGTTAGAATGGCTACTATCAACAAGACAAGGAATAACAAGTGCTGGAAAGGATGTGGAGAAAAAGGAATCCTTACACACTGCTCATGGGAATGTAAATTGGCACAATCACTATGGACGACAATGTGGAGGTGCCTCAGAAAATTGGAAATGGAGTTACCATATGACCCAGCAATCTCCCTTTTGAGTATCTACCCAAAACATTAAAAAACCTCAGTCTACAAAGACTTATGTGCCCCAAATGTTCATTGCAGAACTGTTTACAGTGGCCAAGACATGGAAACAACCAAAGCACCCTTTGATAGATGACTGGATAAAGAAGCTGTGGTACATATACACAATAAAATATTACTCAGCTATAAGAAAAGATAAAATACTACCATCTGCGACAAAATGGACCTTGAGATCATCATGCTAAGTGAAATAAGCCAGACAGAAACTACCGAGAACCATATGACTTCACTCATATATGGACTATAAAACTGAAAGCGACAAAGAAAAAACAAATAAACAAATAAGCAAAGAAAAAACTCATGGATACAGTCAATAGTTTAGTGGTTACCTGGGAGCAAGGGCAGAGGGGATAGGAGAAGAGGGAGAGGGTGGGAAAGGAGGAGGTGGGAGCCAAATATATGGTAATGGAAAGAGAACTCACACTGGGTGGTGAACATATAATGCACTGTAGAACTGTACACCTGGAACCTACATAATTCTTGCTAACCAATGTTACTCCAATAAGTCTAATAATAAAAAATTTAAGAAAAATAAGCACTTAAAAATGATAGTAAAATTGTGCAAATCTAAGGCTATAATTTGTTTTGTTGTCCAGGAATGTAACTATTCAATACTTCTTTGTGATATTATGATTTAGAATAAAAAATATATGTTTGGTCTTTGTCCCTGTTCCTGGCACAAGGCTTCTAAAACCTTTGGAATTCCCTAAGTGATTAAGAGTGATAAAAGTATTTTGTTTTCATAATAAGCCCCTTTCAACCATACCTGAGTTTATTTCTGTACTATCGATATTAGAAATGTCCATTTCTAACAAGGTGAGTTGACTTCTGGAAAGCACCTAAGGATGGGAAGTGGTTGCCAGAGGAACCAACCATGTCATTGGAGAGTTGAAACATACTACTTTGTATCATCAAAACTGAAAAGCTACCAAAAATAAAACTGATAAATTCAACTGCATAAAATAATTTTTGTTTGTTTGTTTGTTTGTTTGTTTGTTTGACTTATTGGAGTGACACTGGTTAGCAAGAATTATATAGGTTCCAGGAATACAATTCTACAGTGCATCATCAACTTGTTGTATAATAAGTTTACCATCCAGTGTGAGTTCTCTTTCCATCACCATATATTTAGTTCCTCCTCCCTCCTCTCCCACCCCTCCCCCACTTGTCCCCAAATAAACATTAAACTATTGATGGTGTCCATGGGTTTTCTGTTTGTTTGTTTAGTTTTCCTATGTTACTTTCAGTTACATATTTTGCATATGAGTGAAGTCATACAGTTTTTGTTTTTTTCTTTCTGTCTGGCTTATTTCACTTATATGCTGTAAACGTTGTGCCTATAGGTGATAATACTGTGTTATGCACTTAAAATTTTGTTAAGAGGGTAGATCTCATGTACAATGTCATTACCACAATTTTTTAAAAAATATGTATGACTAAAAAACACTATAAGCAAAGGAAAAAATGAAAAACGGGATAATTTGAAACACATATCATAAAGAGATCATTTCTTTAAAGAGCTCTAAAAGAATCCATAAAAAAGAAAGACCAGATATCTCATCAAAAAAGACAAAATGAAAAGACAATTCATAGAAAAGGGAATATAAATTACTCAAAAATTTGAAAAGATGCTCAAAGTTTCTCATAATAACAGAAATGCACATTTAAACTACAATTGAGATACTATTTTTTCACCTATAAAATTTGCAAAAGAAGCAAACAAATTGATCCCACACATTCTCGTACATTTTTGAAGGGAATGAAAACTGACATAACCTTATGGAGCCATTGTGAAATGTCTAAAAAATTCACACATGCACAAATCCTTTGAACAAACATCCACTTCTAGAAATGTGAAAAACAGATCTATTTATTAAGAGAATATAACAATGTTAAATATATATATGCACCCAATATCAGAGCACCTAAATACTTGTATATTAAGTAAATATTAACAGATCTGAAGAGAGAAATAAACAATAACACAGTAATAGCAGGGGACTTTAACACCCTACTTTCAGCAATGAATAGATCATCCAGACAGAAAATTAACATGGAAATGCTAGACTTAAACTATACTTTATACCAAATGGATCTAATAGACATATATAGAACATTCCATCTAACAGCAGCAGACTCATACACATACTTCTCAAGCACATATGGACCATTCTCTAGGATAGATCATTCTCAGGCATTTTGAGAACACAAAACAAGTCTTAGCAAATGTCTTTTCTGATCACAAAGATATGAAAGTAGAAATCATTAACAAGAGAAAAACTGAAAATTTTACAAATATGTGGAAATTAAACAAAACACTCCAGAACAATCAATAGGTCGAAGAAAATAAAAAAGATACCTTGAAACAAAGATGGAAACACAACATATCCAAAACTTATGAGACACAGAAAAATCAGTACTAAGAAATGTTTATTGCAATAAATGCTTATATTAAGAAAAAGAAAGATAAATGAACAAACTAACTTTACACCTTAAGGAACAACAACCAAAAACAACAACAACAAAAAAAACAACAAAAACCCAAGCCCAAGGTTAACAGAAAGGAATAGTGAAGCTCACCACAGAAATAAATGAAACAGAGACCAGAAACAAAATTTAAAAGATCAATAAACTGAAGATCTTTATTTTGGAAAACTGACAAACCTTTAACTAGACTAAGACAAAAAGAAGGCTCGAGTACATAAAATCAGAAATGAAAAGAGATATTACAACCAATACCACAAAAAAACAAAGGATCATAAGAGACTAATGAATTATACACAAATTGGATAACCTACAGTAAATAAATACATTCCTAGAAATATTGAACCTACTAAGATTGAATCGTGAAGAAACAGAAAATATGTACAGATTAATAATAGTAAGGTGATTGAAACAGTAATTTAAAATCTCAAAACAAAAGATGGCAACAAAATGGCAGCATGAGGGACCTCTGAAAAACTCCTCTGGAGAGTACAACTAATAAAACACCTATACCTCAACCAAGGGCCCTCTAAACAATGCACAATCACAACTAAGAAACCCACTTGTTGCATTAAGGCACCTGCAGGCAAGCAGACGGTTAAATAAAGGAGAAATAAAGGGGAAGAGAAGGGATGTGGCCATGGTCCCTGCTTGGAATTCTACTGCTGGGGGAGGAAGGAAGAAGAAGGTGGGGGAGAACACTCTGGGCCTCACTCATTCCATGAGACAGAGGAAAGGGGGCCCAGAGGCAGGGCGTGAAATACTGCACCCACCTCACTTTTGCCCCAGGAGGTGTAGACCAATCCTCAAAATGCAGCAGCCGGACTTCATTCTGGTTCCCAAGGAGGGAGAGTGGCTGGGAGGTGAGGAACCGCAGGGTGAATGCTCCAGCCGGGAAGGAGAAGGAGAGAGAGGGCTTCCTGCACATTTCTCAGCCCACAACCAGGATGATCTGGAAGACCAGCATACAGGACTGACCTCAAGGAACAGAGCAGAATTTGCGTGCAGGGCAAACTGAGAACAGAAAGGTGCAATCATGCCCAAACTCCATGAATGATACCCAGAGCCACAGGAAGCAAACAAAGCCACAAATGCCCCTCTCCCACAGACCTCTGCCCACCCATTATCAGCATCAAATACCAAAGAAACTGCAGCAGCAAGGGTCCAAAGAGGCTGCAAACATGAGAAACCAAAGAACAAAAAATCAAATTAAAGAGATGGGGACAGATGACTCATTAGAAACAGAGTTCAAAGCAATGATTATAAATATACTTAGGGAACCGAATAATAATTTTAACAGAGATAGCAAGCATTAAAGAAGATTTACAAACCATTATAAAGGGCCAACCAGAGATAATGACTACACTAACTGAAATGAAGAACAGAATAAAAGTCATTAAACTAGATAAAACAGAAGGACAAAATAGTGATTGGCAGGAAAAGCCAGCAGAAAACACACAGCCAGAATGGTTAAATAATAATTTCAATATATATATATTTGAAGATGGATTCAGATTCCTCTGGGACTATATCAAATGTAAGCATATCAGAATAATAGGTGTGCCAGAAATGACAGAGAAAAGCAAAGGATCAAGAAATTATTTGAAAAAATAATGAATAAAAATTTTCCTAACCTGGCAAAGGAAATAGATATACAAGTCCAGAATGCACACAGAATTCCAAACACGATGATCCCAAACAGGAATACGCCGAGACACATCATAATTAAAATGACAAAAGATAAAGAGAATGAGAAAATTCTAAAAGCAGCAAGAGAAATGCAAGGAGTAACTTATAAAGGGACACTCATTTGATTCTCAGCTGATTTCTCTCCAGAAAGTTTACAGGCCAGAATGGACTGGCAGAAAATATTCAACGTGATAAAAACCAAGTATCTACAACCAAGGATAATGTATCCAGCAAGGCTAACATTCAATATTGAAGGACAGAGAAAGAGCTTCTCAGATAATGACAAGTTAAAGAAATACATCACCACCAAACCAGAACTACAAAGAATGTTAGAGGAACTTCTTTAAGATAGGAGGAGGGATGGGAGAGTGGGTAAAATAAGGGAAAGGGAGGGAGAAGTTTAGTTTGATTGTTGACATACTATTGAAAGCAACAAAGAAACAAAACTCATGAACACAGTTAATAACTTAGTTACCTGAGGGTAATGGGGGAGGAGGGTAAGGGAGACGGGACAGGGACACAAATACATGGTGATGGAAAGAGAACTGACTCTAGGTGATGAACACATAATATAACACATAGAAGATGTAATGTAGAATTGTATACCTGGGACCTATGTAATTTTTACTAATCAATGTCACCCCAATAAATTTTTTAAAAATCTCACAACAGATAAAATCCCAGGCCCAATGGTCTCCTTGGTGAATTCTACTATATATTAAAGATTAAAGCCTTCTCAAACTCTTTCAAAAAACTGAAGATGAGGAAACACTCCCAAACTCATTTTATGAAACCAGCATTACCCCCATACCAAAGCCAGACAAGGAAACTACTAAAGAAGAAAACTATAAGCAAATACCCCTAATGAATATACATGCAAAAATTCTCAACAAAATACTGGCAAATCGAATTCAACAACACATTAAAAAGATCATACACCATGTCATAGGACATCCCTGTGATAAGAAAAAGAAAAATTAAGTAACAACTAGAATTCACATACACCTTCCATAATTACTTTTTTACTTAAGATAGAGATGGTTGCTTACTTTCAACCAAGTATCATGTTTGATTCAGGAGGAAACCTTGATGAAATGACTTAAGGAGGCAGTATAATGTAGCAGGCTTTGGACATCATTATGCATACCAAGGTGTAAATCAGAAACCAAGGAGTTATACTTACCTTTTTTTCTCCTTCTGTATTTAATCAATCACCTGTTACTCTTTATCCTACTCCTTTAATTATTCTCAATTCTACCCCTTAATCTTCCTTCATTCCCACATCATTGCCTTTGATCAAGCCTTTGCCATTTTTCCATCTGGGTCCCTCCAATTCCACAGCTCTCCTATAAAGTATTCTTTCTAAAACTTCTATATGCATAATACCTCTTCAATTTGCATGCAAAATGCTTCAATTCTTTTTAAGAATAAAATCTTGTATGACATACAAGGCCCTTCATTATGTGATACTTTTAATCTCGCCTCTTGACATTGCCATTGCACATAATCTATGTGCCTGGTACCATGGGTATTTCCTCATCTCTCAGGCCAGCTTTGATGAGAACCCATCCACACTTACACATAATATTCTAGCAATCTAGAACTACAAGTGGTTCAATGTGACAGGGAAGGAAAATGCAGGGCACTATGCTGTCCAAACACATAGGGGACTATCATGGTCTTCTTTTTAAGGGCTATTTTATGAATGGAAGATACATCTTAGTGACTAGATTATTATGCATGCTCATTTCTATTCCCAATCCTAAATACTATGCCAGATACTGACAACAATTAAACACTAGTAAATGGACAGTTTACTAAAAATCATGGAGATGACAGTGGATAATCATATTTTCTGATCTACATACATTTCAGCATTTTTTCAATAATTTAAGTCAACATAAGTCATCTGTAGGAGCTCAAATTACTACAACCCAGTATAGTAATAAATTATAGACAAATACATGAAGGTAATGTTTTGCTTTGTCAAAAGCAAAAAAAAAATGCACCATATTTTTTAAAGCACCATATATGGGTATCACCCCAATAGGCACTGTAATAGCTAATCATTACAATCTAATAAGAGAGAAGAAATGCAGTTAATATATGCAAAAAAGATTATGAATATGAAATGAAACAATATTTTCTCATCAGTGTGATACTGAGTAAAATGAAAAGATGGTATAAAGACATTTATTGCATAAATTTTTACAATGGGAAGAATTTCAACATGTGATATAAGATCAAATGAAGTAGGATTAAACTGAAAGGCAAATACTTGAAATAGATATCATAAAGAAGCTTCCATGGGGATGTAAAGCATAGTCAATAATATGAGATAAGTCTGTACAGTGTCAGATGGGTATTAGACTTATTGGGATGATCACTCCATAAGATATATAAACGTCTAATCACTATGTTGTAGATCCAAAACTAATATTGTATGTCAACTGATATTAGAAAATAATTAATTTTAAAAAAGAAGTTTCTGATAAGAGATCATTCTAGGAATGGATTACTGAGCATGTTATTGACTCTTACTAGATGGACAATTACCTAAGATAACTTAATTATGGTTCTACCTAAAGGCATTAGGCTAAGTTGATGACTTCTACACTGGGATTTTACCATGCTATTGAATAAAATATAAAACCTGCATAGTTTTAAATTTAAATTTATTGTAAAGCATATAATGGAATGCATTCATGTAAAGATCACAATATTGATTTACAGATGTGAAATCTATAAACTGGATTTTGTAGAATGCAGGTTCTATGTAGTTTTTATAGAATATTTCTCTATAAAATTCCTGATATTAAAAGAATAACAAATTTGATAGTTCTTATCAATCTAATACTCACTTCACTTAAAGGTATACTACATTGTATTAACATAGTATCACACAAAATTATTTAGATTGGTCTTTTAACCCAAATATGAAATATTAATCTAGAATCTACCCTTTCTGATAAGGCTATGGGGGTAAAATCATAATTCTCCATTACTCATCCCACTTATATGCTTGTTTAATGCAGTCAAATGTGTAATCATTTGCAAGTTAGTTTCATAAGAAAAAAATATTCATTAACAACTGCATTGAACATAGCAAAGAGTCAAGAAAGTAAATTTAAATAACTGTTTTATGGGCACTTATTTACAGGCATTAAAATCTTAGCACAAATGGGTCTGTTTAACAATAAAAGTATAATTTATACTCAGTTCATAAAAAGACTATATAAAAAATCATTCAAAATCTTTCAACTAAGAAATAGCATTGTGGTATATTTCTTCCCAGTCATAATATGTGTTTATATATAATATGTATTTTATACTGATGATATATATAAATATGATATGTATTTTTATATTCATCATATGTATTTTAAAACAAATATCACACTGGGCATGTTCTTCCCCTTGATATAATTTCAGATTTTGGTATAACTTGAGACTTACAGAAAAGTTACAGAAATAATAAAAAGAACTGCCTTCTACCCTTCATCTACATTTTCTAAATGTTAATATTTGACTATGCTTGCTTTATCCTCTTTCTCATTCACTCTCTCTCTTTGAAGCTTTTGAGAGTAATTTAGAGATATAATACCCCTTTACATTGTGTATTTCCTAAACACAAAGAATTATCTTGCAATAACCACAGTACAGTGACCAAATCAGGAAATTAGTATTGTATCAATTGATACAATACCATATCTAATCTTGTTCATATTTTGCCAATTCTCCCAATAATGTCTTTTATAACAAAAGAAAATCCTAGGTCATGCTTTGCTTTTAGTTATGCCTTTTTAATTTTCAGTCTTTCTTAGTGTTTCATGACATTGACATTTTTAAAGAATAGAGACCAGTTCTCTTGTAGAATGCCCCTTAATTTGGAGTTGCCTGATCTCTCCTTATGATTATGCTCAGGTTATGCTTTCTTGGCAAAACAAACAAACAAACAAACAAAAACATATAAATTATGTTATGTTCTCAATGTATCCTGTTAAGAGGCACATGATGTCAATTTGTCCAATTATTAGTGTTGCCTATGAATAGAGAGTTTTTCATCCTATGTTCTCATTCACAATATAAAATTTCTCATGTCTTTTAAAATTCATGGAAACATCAATACAATATTTCAATTATGGGCATGTAATAATTTGTTAACTGATCATATTTCTGTTTCATATATCATTGTGTTGGTAAGAACTTCTAGAATCATACGTTAGTAAACACCTCACTTTAAAGGAATTAATTTTAGTGTTTTGCTATTAAGTATTTTATTAGCTGTTGATTTGAAAAAAAGTTTTTCAAATTGTTAGAGGAAATACTTTTTGGGGGTGTGATTAAAATCAAAAGAACCATGAAATATCTGCTTCTTCAATTAATTAATTCATTCATAACCATATACTTATAATTGTGCCCCACTTCAATATATACAGAGAACAATATGCGAGTCCTAGCTGTATTTCTTGATGATGCTTTGTTCTCTTGCCCTCTGGAAATTCTCTCTCATTTATTCTTTGGAAATTGCCATTCATAAACTGACCCCTCAGTTCCTCCTCAGGACAAATATATTTCACCAGCAATTTCAAGTTCTCTCCTCTCCACTCTGGGCTCTGTATAGCTTCTGAACTTGGCAGAGAGGTGAGAGGAAAGGACTTGGTAGCTCTTTTTCTGCATCAGACAACACCAGCTAGAAACTTGCTACCTGAGGTTAAAGGTGCAGCAGTTTCATCTTTTGGACAGCTCTAAGAGTTTTTGTGAGTGTAAGAGTTTTTGACACCCTTGGACTTACATAAATGATGTTCCACTAAGAGTGTCTTTGAGAGCAGGGTTCACTAGAAAATGCCAAGCTGTTTTTGTACTATAGTAATTGCTACTAATCACAATTGAACTATGGAAGCATTAAAAAAATTTATTTAAATATGCCTATGTATATAACCAGTTTACTGAAGAGTTTCAACTCAGGGGGTACAAATGTAAAACTTGTTTTTCTTTTATGGGCCCAAATGTGCTGTGCTGAATCTTTTCTTTTAACATCCTGGGCAAATTCTGTAACTTTTTGATCCCTTGTGAATGTTAAATATCTAGCCCTTTAAAAATTCCTCTTATACCCTTCAAACTTAAGTGTTGCATTTAGAAAAATGCAATGTTTAGGACATAATTATACTAAAAAATTATTCCCTGTTTATCTGAATTTCAAACTTAATTGGGTGTCCTGTACTTTTATTTGCTAAACCTGGCAACCCTAATTTTAACTTCATCTCTTCTTCACCCATTTCACTTCCCAGAGCAGGCTTGACCCAAAGCTGGAAGACATGGCATGGGGAAGAGGCGTGGTCTGCTTTGGCACTCCTGCCTCCTCATCCTTCTGGTCCTGCTCCCCTGCTGTTGGTGGTAATAGCAAGAAGGGTGAAAAGGGAAAACATCTCTTTATCTAACTAGGTACGGAAGTAAGTTATCATTATTTCTCTGGTAAATGCTAACTAGTCAAGGGTATTGTAACAATATGAGTCCTCCAATAAGATGGGACAGAGTTATGAGTATAAGAGGTTTATTGAGGAGTGATACCTGCAAAAGGTAAAGGATAAAGTAGGGAAAACAAGATCTGGTGGGGAGAAACTTAAATTGTAGTCTCAGCTAACAAATAGGGAGCCCTGGAGCAAAGACTGCACATTATAGGAGTCTTGCATTGGGCAGAAGTGCCCACATTTTAGTATATCTTCTGCACTCTGTCAATGACCAATGGGTACCTAGGAAATGCACAGACTTCAGTTCAAATGCTGCAACTGATCTTGAAGGTGTTGCCATTGAAAGCTATCAGCAAACTGCATTTCCTGCAGTGGAAAAGCAGTTCTTTCTTGAATGGAGATCTGGACAACTCACCACCATGATTGCCAGAGGTATGATTTCTGTGTGGCAGGTATCCAACTGCCCACTCCCTCCTGAGGCTACTGTGCAAGTTCTTTGGAGAGCCTGGTGGGGCTTCATCACAACTCAGCTCCTGGTCTTGAGAGGTCTGGTTCCAGCTTCACTTCTGCCACCTCTGTCCCCATCTCCCTCAGCTTCTTGCTGTTGGGGTACCCTCAGCCAGTGGGTAGCTCTCTTAGACAAGTAGCTGCCTTCTGCAACTCCCCATCTCCTGGGAAATGCTCACATCCTTGTCCTGATATAAGAAAATGCAGGCTACTCCGTTGGTCCCTGTCTTCCCATTTCTCTCCTCTTTACTCTCGCTCAGGTAGGCACAGGCAATAGATCCAGTGTAGTGTCTAAGCAGATGTGTGGACATCTGGGATACCAAAATGCCCATCACCCCTTCTTGTAGGCAATCTACAACACCCCACCCTTAAAGCACAGTTTACAAGAGATCCTCTAAGCATCTCCCATTTTATTTGGCTTGTTATGGGGTAGGGAAACACTCATCCTTCACTACAAACACTACACTCCCCACCAGGCCCATGACTCTCTTCTATGGTGCTCAAGAGCCCACAGATGTGCTTTCTTGAGTGAGGGACAAAGGAGTAGAGTTTGAAAACACACTTTAGGATTATATGTGTCCTAGGGATAAAAATATGAAAATCATTCTTTGTGCATATTGTAGCAGGGGAAAAAAAGAAATAAAAAAATGTAGAGATAGGATATACAAGGGCTTACAGAGAAAACACAGCCAAAAATGCCTCTATTTTTTATATAATCATGTAATCATGGCTGGATACTTTCTGGACAGGCTTCATATAAATAAGCCAGAGAAACAGATAAGATTCAGGATCATAAGTACCCTCTTAAGCTTTTTGGGAACAAACCAATAAGCAAATATAGTTGACACCACTGAGATTGGACTGCAAAGGGTCTGGTAAATATGTCATTGTCACAGTCTCTAAGTAATCAGTCAAGACTAGAATAAATAGATCATAATGTAACAGAGAGAGTGAGTTCCCATCACTGCATGTGATCAAATCCAGGCTGGGTAACTGCTGAGAAAGTAAGTAGCAGAGGAGACTCAAACAAACACTGGGAACATGGATTATTATATTGCCATGGTGATGTCTTCATTGTGGTCTCTTCAATAGTAAAGATATTCAAACATATGCACACAAACAGAAACATGATATTCTAAAAATTAAATAGATTGTGCTATCAATCTGCTCCAAAAATTTTGGAAGCACAAGAATGTGAAGATGTGCTCCTTTGCAGGGTATCATTCAACTGAATTGTGATTCCAGTGTGTCAATTACAAACCAGATTCTTGGGTGGTTCTCTTCACAATTTTGTTGAGAAAGTCTACTTTTTCATGCATTATATTATTTATATATTACTAATTTTAAGTTTTATGAAGCCTCCTCCCATTTATTTATTTTCCCCATGAAGCTATCTAAAAAGCACATACACAACAGAGTGACTAATTTTTCTTGTCATTTATGTCTTTTGCTTCACCAATTTATTTTTAGCTTTATGGTTCATTGGCTTTCACAGGTTGAAAATTAATGTTAAATCAATACTTTGTATAAATTTCTTATGAGTTTACTGTAAATTATTTTGTAATAGATTGACTGATGTGGTATAAAATTCTATTGTATATAAATGAAAACATTAAGCAAGTTAAAGGCATAAAGTCAGCTAGCACCCTAATATAGCAGTTTATGCATGAGAAACTATACAGCATTTTTATGTAGCATTTGGGAAAACTGTGCAGCATGGGGGTTTTGAGTATTAATTCTACAGCTGTACTAAATCTAACATGTCAGTCTCTATCTACAAGCCAGCCAGATTTAAGGAGCTAAGTTTTTGCTGCTGCACTGAATGCTGAATTATCTAAGATGGTGGTGTTCCAAGAAGCCCATCTTCATAAAGTAAGTCTAGACCACTTAGCATCTATACATGAAACATGTGTATTTCCCATTTATTAAAATATTTATGCCTATAGATACAGAAAACAGACTGATAACTACTAGATGAGAGGGGGGTTGGGGATCTGTGTAAAAAAGGTGAAGGAATTAAGAAGTACAACTTGGTACTTACAAATTAGCCACAGTGATACAAAATAGTCACAGGGATGTATAGTACAGTGTGGGAAATATAATCAATAATATTGTAAAAACAACACATGACAGGGGACCCCCAAAAAACCAGAATTATCTTCTGCAGGGTACCCTTGTAATACAGGCTTCCTCCACTAGGTGAGTATTCTAGAAACTCAGCTGCATCAGTGTACCAGCTGGCATTGTTGTGAGAGGCTGCATGTGGCATCAGTGAATTTTGACGGGGCAACTCTTTCAATGCATTTGCCCATTTTATGATGGGTGATTTACATGAACAATGTGTGGCATGACAATGCACTTGCCCACACTTCATTGAGTATTCAGCAGTTTTTGACCAAAAACCTTATTCACCAGATCTCACCCCGAGCAATATTTTTTTTGTTTCCCTAGATTAAAAAAAGTCTCAAAGGGAAATGATTTGCTGATGTGGAAAAGGTGAAACAAAAAATGTCAAAAGCACTAAAAGGCATCAAAATTGACAAGTTCTAAAATTGTTTTGAGCAGTGGAAAAAAGTGTCTCAGTAGGTGTATTGCACCAAATGGAGAGTACTTTGAAGGTGACTGAAGTTTAAGCATGTAAGAATAAATACACTATTTAATATAAATAAATTCTGGGGTTTTTTTATTCCCCTCTCATATATAGTTTCAGATGGTTAACAGAGTTATTTGGGTAATCAATTTGTTAGGTATATACTCATAAATGTTTAATCACTATATTGTTTTGTACACTTGAAGCTAATAAAAAAATTACAAAGTATGTCTATGTGTAAATTTAACTCAAAATGGATCATAGACCTTAATGTAGTAACTAAAAACACAAAATTCACAGAAGAAACCTGTTATAGCCTGAATGTTTGTATCCCTTTAAAAGTCATATGTTAAATCCCACTCCCAAAGTGATGGTATTTAGAGGTGGAAACTTTGGGAAGTAACTAGGTTATGAAGGTGAAACGCTCATGAATGGAATTAGTGTCCTTATAAAAGAAACTACAAACAGCTCCCTTACCCCTTCTGCCACATGAGGATACAGTGAGAGGATACAGCAGTCTATGAACCAGGAAACACGTCCTCAACAGACACCAAATCTGCCAGCACCTTGATCTTGGACTTACCAGTTTCCAGAACTGTGAGAAATAAACTTCTGTTGTTTATTAGCCATCCATAAAAATATAGGAGTAAATCTTTGTGTTTTGGGGTTAGGCAAAGTCTTCTTAGATATGACATGAAAACACAACTGATAAAAGAAAAAATAAATAAAGTGGGCCCTATCAAAATGTAAAACTGTACTTGAAAGCACACTATCAAGAAAGTAAAAGACAACTCAGAAAATGGGAGAAAATATTTGTAAATCATACTTCTACAATGGATTTTTATTCAGAATATATTTTTTAAAACCTTAGTACTTAATTTAAAAAGCAAAATCATCCAATTTAAAATTAGACAAAATATAACCAGGTTCAACAAGATGGTGGTAAGAGAGGGGATCCCTGAAATGTCTCCTGGAAAATTCAATTGAATGGCTCGGATCCAACACAGGAAACCCTGAGAGGCATAGTCTCGGCTGAGAGATCCATGCAGCATAAAAAACACCTTAAGTTCAGAGAAACAGGTTGAGTGGGAGAGAAGGGAGGGAGCAGAGAGGTTTGGAGAAGCATGGCTCTGGATCGCAACCCATGGCTACAGATCACAACCCTAATGGGACTGAGCAATGTGATCCTGGGTGGGCGGGGGTTGGGAGGCTGAGTGACGACAAGAGCAAAGGCGAGAATGGCTGAAACCTTTGAGACTGTGGGTGGCTGAAACCTTGTCAGATTGTAGGCAAGTTGAACTGAGCATGTTAGGGCCCTAGCATGAACACCTCGCCTGGGAGTGACTCAGAGTCTGAACAAAGCATCTGAACTACCTTAAGTGGGACTAGGGACCCCAGCTTCAGCACTGCACCACTCTGGGGAGTTTGAAACTGAGAGCGGCTGCCATGGAAACACTAAAATGCTGAAGGTGAAACGGGCTCAGGAGATCGAAGGTGAAACGGGCTCAGGAGATTAAAGGTGAAACGGGCTCAGGAGAAGGGAGAAAATCTGAGATTGCAGCAAGCACTTGGCTCTGAACGACATGAGTGCCACCAGCTATCAGCTTGCCCTGCATTGGCCTCCCTCCTACTCCGCAGCTTCCCTGTGGAACCACAGAAATCAGAGTTACTGTGGACCACCCTGCCATCAAGCCCAGGCAGAGACTAGAGACCAGAAATCCCTAGCTCTCTTCCAAAGCTTGCTCCCCAGCACCACCTGTGTCTTCTTTACAGCAAGACACTACAGTGATAGGAACTGGGAAGAGAAAGTAAGACCTCTCTATTTCTGCCATAGGAAAAGTCCTCATGCCTAGGAAAAAAAAATACTTCAAACAGTATGAGTACATTAGGATTTAAAGCTGTTCAGAAAGAAAATGAAAAATCTCCAGAGAAGGATTTTATAGATCTGGAAAGAAATTATCTAAGTAACACAGAATACAAGGCTGCAGCTCTAAAAATTCTCAAAGAAATGAAAAAATATTGCCAGAGCACCCTGACTGAGATGAATGATCGCAGAAAGGAAATCCATGAACAAAAGAAACATTTTAACAAAGAAATTGAATATATAAGAAAGAATCAGGTGGAAATTTGAAAGATAAACAATGCAATAAAAGAACTGAGAAATGAACTCAACATCATAGGAAACGGCCAACCAGATGGAGAAAACTAGTAATATTGAAGATTGGAACATGGAAATAATGCAGAAAGAAGGACATAGGGACTTCAGAGTCAAAAGGACTGAAAGAACTCTATAAGAACTCTCTGACTCCATTAGGAAAAAAAAAACAATATTAGAATAATAGGCTTAGAAGAAGGGGCAGGAAAAAAACTCTACAGAGAGCATACTCAAACAAATAGTAGGTGAGAATATTGCAAACCTATGGAAAGATCTGGAACTCCAAATTGAAGAAAATAGGTCCTCTAGCTACTTAAACCCTAACAGATCTTCTCCAAGGCACATTGTTCTGAAGATGTCAAAAAATAAAAAAGGACAAATATACAATTATCCAGGCAGCAAGAAAAAAAACTATAACTTTTAAAGGAAAGCCCATCAGGCTATCATCAGACTTCTCAGCAGAAACTCTACAAGCCAGGAGGGAGTGGAATCAAATATTCAAAATATTAAAAGAGAGAAACTTCTGGCCAAGAATAAATTATCCAGCAAAATTATCCTTCAGATATGAAGGAGAAATAAAGACCTTCTTAGACATATAGAAACTGAGGGTATTCTATAGCACAAGGCCAGCATTTCATGAAATACTGAAGGAGGTTCTTCGACCTGAAACAAAAAAATCAAAATAAATGGGAAAGACTTGGGACAACAACAAAAATTTTTTTAAAAAGGGAGGAAGTAATAATGGCCATAGGACATCTTCATATATCAATCATCTCCCTAAATGTAAATGTACTGAATCCACCAATAAAAAGGCACAGAGTAGCAGACTGGATTAAAAAGCAAAATCCATCCATACGCTATCTCCGAGAGACACACCTCAGCGCCGTAAGGACAAACACAGACTCAGAGTGAAAGGATGGAAAATGATACTCAAAGCAAATGGCATCCAGAGAAAAGCAGGAGTTGCCATACTGATATCTGACAAAACATACTTCAGGATAGAAAAGATAACAAAAGACAAAGATGGACATTTCATAGTAATAAAAGGGACACTACAACAACAAGAAGACATGACTCTTATTAATATATATGCCCCCCAATCAGGAAGCATCAAAATATACAAAGCAACTACTAACAAATCTGAAAGGAGAAACTAACAAAAACACAATTATAGTAGGGGACCTAAACACCCCCTTAACAGCCATGGACAGATCACCCAAGCAGAAAATAAATAAGAAAATATCAGCTTTAAATGATACATTACAGCAACTGGACATAATATACATTTACAGGACACTTCATCTGACAACAAAAGATTATATTATTTTTTTCTAGTGTACATGGAACATTCTCAAACATAGATCATATGCTGGGACACATTTCTAGCCTCAGTAAATTCAAGAAGATTGAAATAAGACCAAGTGTATTCTCAGGCCACAAGCTTTGAAATTGGAGATCAACTGCAAAAAGATAGCAGAAAAACATCATGTATACGTGGAGATTAAACAACAACTTATTTAAAAATGGATCAAAGAACAAATAACAGAAGGGATTAAAAATACATAAAAACTAATGACAAAGAAAATACAATGTATCAAAGTTGTGAGGATGAAGCAAAAGTGGTAATAGGAGGAAAATTTATATCATTACAGGCCTATCATAAGAAACAAGAAAAATCACAGTAAATACCCTAATCTATCATCTTAAAGAACTAGAAAAAGAAGAGCAGGAAGAACCCAAAGTCAGCAAAAGAAAAAATAATAAAAATTAGAGCAGAGCTAAATGAAACTAAGAAAAGAAAGACAATAGGATAAATCAATGCAACAAGGAGCTGGTTCTTAGAAAAAAATCAATAAAATTGCCAACCCTTGGCTAGATTAACCAAAGGATGAAAAGAAAGGACACAAACATCCACAATTAGAAATGAAAGAGGAGAAATTGCAACTGATACCACAGAAATATAAACGATCATAAAAAAAATATTATGAAGGGCTTTATGTCACCAAATTTAACAACCTAGAAGAAATGGACAGGTTTCTGGAAACATATAGTCTACCAATCAATAGTAAAAAAAAAAATTGAAACAATCATCCAAAACCTCTCCAAAGGAAAAGCCCTGGACAAGACGAGCTCACCAATGAATTTTATCAAGCATTCAAAGAAGAATTAACACCTATGCTCCTCAAATTCTTCCAAAAAATTGAAGATGAGGCAATACTTCCTAATTCATTCTACGAGGCCAACATTACCCTAATACCAAAGCCTGGTAAAGACAACACAAAAAAAGAAAATTATAAACCAATGTCTCTCATGAACACAGATGCAAAAATCTTAAACAAAATGTTAGCAAATAGAATACAACAATGCATCAAAAAGATTATATACCAGATCAGGTGGGATTCATCCCAGAAGTGCAAGGATGATTCGACATATGAAAATCAATCAATGTGATATACCACATAAACAAAATAAAAGGTAAAAACCATATGATCATATGATCATATCAATTGATGCAGAAAAAGCATTTAACAAGACACAACATCCATTCATGATTAAAAAGAAAACCTGAATATAATGAAAATAGAAGTAAAGTACCTCAACATAATAAAGGCCATATATGACAAATGCTTAGTTAATATCATACTGAATGGGGAAAAGCTGAAGCCCATTCCCTTAAAATCAGGAATAAGACAGAGATACCCCTATCGCCACTGTTATTCAGTATAGTACTGGAAGTTCTAGGCAGAGCAATCAGGCAAGAGAAAGGAATAAAAGGTATCCAAATTGGGAGGGAAGAAGTCAAACTATTTGAAGATGACATGATCCTTTATATAGAAAATTCCAAAGACTCCACCAGAAAACTATGAGAAACAATAAAAGAATACAGTAAAGTTGCAGGATACAAAATTAATGTACAAAAATCAATTCCATTTCTATATACAAACAATGAATTTTCAGAAAAAGAAATGAGAGAATCAATACCTTTGGCAATTGCAGGAAAAAAAGATTGAAATACCTGGGAATTAACTTAGCAAAGAATGTGACAGGTTTTTTTTTTATATGCAAAAAACTATAAGACACTTCTGAAAGAAATTGAAGAGGGTACAAAGAAATGAAAAGATATTTCGTGTTCATGGATAGAAAGACTTCACATTGTTAAAATGGCCATATTACCCAAAGTAATATATACATTTAATGACATTCCCATAAAAATCTCACAATCATACTTTTATGAAATAGATTAAAAAATTGTCAGATTTGTAGGGAACCACAAAAGACCTCAAATAGCCAAAGGAATACTACACCAAATGAATAAGTCTAGAGGCATCACACTCCTTGCTTTTAATTTATACTACAAAGCATCAATATTTAAAACAGCTTGTATTGGCAGAAAAACAGACACACAGACCAATAGAATAGAACTGAGAAACCAATAATAAATCCACAAATTTATGGACAAATAATTTTTGATAAAGGAATGAAAAATACACAATGGGAAAAAGAAAGCCTTTCTGTAAATGGTGCTGGGAAAACTAGAAAACCATAAACAAAAGAATGAATCTGAACTGTGAACTGTCACCATATACTAAAATTAATTCAAAATGGATTAAAGACCTTCACATTAAGACCCAAAACAATAAACTGTATAGACGAAAACACAGGTACTAGATTATAGACCTTGGGCTCAAGGAGGACTTCATGAACCTGACCTCAAGGGCAAGGGGAGTAAAAGCAAAAATAAATGAATGGGACTATATTAAACTAAAAAGTTTCCGCTCAGCAAAAGAAACCATCAACAAAGCAAAGAGACACCCAACTGAATGGGAAAAAATTTTGCAAACAACGCATCTGATAAGGGACCAATATCAAAAAAATATAAAGAACTAGTATGGCTCAACAACAACAACAACAAAACAACCCAATTAAAAAGTGGGCAGAAGACCTAAATAGACACTTCTCCCATGAAGAAATACAAATGGCCAGCAGAATATGAAAAAATGCTCATCCTCATTAGCTATCAGGGAAATGAAAATCAAAACCACAATGAGATACCACCTCACACCTGTGAGAATGGCTGTTATCAACAAGACAAGGAATAACAAGTGCTGGAGAGGATGTGGAGAGAAAGGGACTCTTGTACACTGCTGGTGGGACTGTAAATTGGTACAACTGCTATGGAGGACAATGTGGAGGTTCCTCAGAAAATGGGAAATGGAGTTACCATATGACCTAGCAATCCCCCTTCTGGATATCTCCCTCTAGAATTTAAAAACTTTAGTCCACAAATACTTATATACCCCAATGAGCAAAATAAGCCAGACAGAAAAAACCAAGAACCATATGATTTCACTCACATGTGGAATATAAAACTGAAAGAAACAAAGAAACAAAAACTCATGGTCACAATCAATAGTTCAGTGATTACCTGAGGGTAAGTGGGGAGGAAGTGGGAGAGGAGGGAGGGAGAGTCAAATATATGGTGATGGAAAGAGAGTTGACACTGTGTGTTGAACACATAATGCAACACATAGACAATGCACTGTAGAATTGTACACCTGAGACATATATAATTCTTATTAACCAATATCAACCCAATTAAGCCTAACAAAAAAAAAATTAGACGAAAGATCTGAATAGACATTTCTCTAAAGAAGATATACAAATGGCCAAAAAGCACATGATAAGATGTTGAACATCACTGGCCATTGAGGAAATACTAATCAAAACCACAATAAGATACCTCACATTTTCTAGGATCGTTATAATTAAAAAGACAGATAATAACAAGTGTTGAAGATGATGATGTGAGAAAATTGGAACCCAAATACATTGCTATTTTGGAAAACAGGCTGGCAGTTCCTCAAAAGGTTAAACATACAATTACCATATGAACCAGCTATTCCACTTCTAGGCATATTTCCAAGAGAAATTAAAACATAAGTCCATATAAAAACTTATAAACAAATGTTAATAGCATCATTATTCACAATGACCAAAAAGCAGAAACAATTCAAATGCCCATCAACTGATAACTGAATAAATCACATGTAGTGCATTCATACCTGGAATATTATTGAGCAATAAAAAGGAATGAAGTATTGATACATGCTACAACGTGGATCAATGTTGAAAACATTGTAAGGGAAAAAAGCCAGTCACAAAAGATCACATATTTTATAATCCCATTTATATGAAATGTCCTGAATAGGCAGGTCCATACAGACAGAAAGATTAGTGATTGCCTAAAGCTGGGAAATGGATGAAATTGGAGTGACTGCTAATGGGTGTGAAGTTTCTTTTGGAGGATGATAAAATATTCTAAACCTGATTGTGATGATGGTTATACAACTCTGTGAACATATTAAAACTCACTAAATTATACACAAATGGTGAACTGTATGATAAGTGACTTACACCTCAATAATACTGTTACATTCAAAAAAATGTTATGTGCCTGGCTATGTTCTAGGTGCTGCAAATACAGTAGTTACCATATGCCTTCCATTTAGCCTCCCTAGAGGCTGATCTAATAGATCACATCAAAAGGGTTCTCATGCTTGGTTGGGTTTGGTCAAGAGGGGAGCCCAGGCAGATCAAAGTAGGATCAGGGTATTTATTCTTTGGCTTCTTCATTGAGTGGGCACGTTGGGCCTGCTGTGTCTGTCTCTCCAGAGGAGATCATTTATTTTCCAAGGCAACCAATTTCACATACTGTCTCTTTTAGGTTCTGCTAACTACTATAACTCTTCCTCTAGCCATTTTTGGTCTAAAGATGGTAGTAACATCGCAGCCGCTACCAGCCCCTGGATGCTTCAGTAATCCTTGTGGTTTCCCTACACTTGCATCTTTGTAAATAATCCCTTAATATTAATAAATAAATAACCATTTTGTAAATAAACCTTTCTGGAATTATTTTGAATGTATCATCTGTTTTCTATTGAGATCCTTACTAAACCAGACAAAGAAAACCACTGCTATCTTGGAGCTTTGCAATGGTCAAAGAAAATGAATAAATTAATAAGAATATTTCAAGGAGTTCCCTGGTGGTGTAGTGGCTAAGGCTTCAGCACCCTCAACACTGCAGCCTGGGTTTGATTCCCAGTCAGGGAACTACCCACATTGAAAAAAAAAGAAAAAAAAGGAATATTCCAGGCAGAGGGAACAGAAAATACAATAGTGCTGTTTCAAGCTAATGTTTTCATGTTTGCTGTGCATAAAGAACAACGTGACCAACATGGAAAGACTCAATTGGGAGTAATGAGAAATGAAGCAGAGTAGTGGGCAGGGCCAGATCATATAGAATCATATGCATACTATTAAATTTTTATTTGCCTGACATACTTAAGTAAATATAGACAAAAGACAAATAAAAATACAACTTTTAGCACGTGTAATGTAATCTGTTGTTTGCATCTTTGATTTAAAAATCCCATGCTTTGTTTTATAAAATTATCATGTACTTTCAAAGATTGAAAAAGATTTAATTTCTGATTCAGAAAGACAAATAAATTCAGATCATCAAATACATAGCCATGCCTTCTCTCTGGAAAATCTGCAGGCTTTCTGGTAACTTTATATTTATATGAAAGCCAAAGAACTAGGAACATATCAGAGATGGCGAAAAGACTAAGGATTGTATCCAAAGAAATCAGATGAAAATCAGCTTTAAGTATAAATAAAGCACAATTAACATTTTGTGGAGCAAGAATTCATAAAAATAAATATTCTAATTAATTTTTTCTTATAAATTAATTATATCATGCCGTGGGTAAAGATTTTAAAGAGTTGCCAAGATGAGAGTCAAAATTCTCCAGCATAGATTCACTAACAAGGGACTGTTGTATAATCTTTTTAAAAATCTTAATACCCTATTTATTAACTCTAAAGAAAAGGGCATATAGAGTCACAGTTACTTTGGGCCTTAATTTTTCCAGCTGTAAAAATATAGTACTAGTTTTAACTTTTTAAAAGTCTAATTCCTAGCAACAAATGTTTACGCATTTGCAGTTTCTGACTGATTAGAGCGCCCTCGTGTGTGTCTGTAGTGTAATGCTTTAAATATCTGAAAACTATTCATCTCAGCAGCAATACAATTATGTCTTTATTTTCCCAATCAGTAAATTCTAAAGAGTGTGATAATCCTACTACAGTTCATATCAAAATTTTCTTATGCCAAATTTTATTCTAATGTAATGAAGTTATTATTATTCTGGTTTAAATTTTTAACAAATTAAAGAGTGTTTTCCCTTAAACACCTACCATAAGTTTTTCATTATAATATTATTTTATTATTAGTCCTGAAAGAAAATATGTAGCCAATTAAGTCATTAATTACACGTGACAGTTTTTCAGTACCTTTTTAGGGATGGATAACAGCTCAAGAGGCCAATTCTAACTCAGATTTTCCAAATAAAAATTTACTTGGCTAAGTAATTGCAAAGAAATTTCTTCCTACTCCAAAAGACTATATTGGAAGGAGCCAAAAGAGACTCTCGGTTTTTTTAAAACTACATAAAATCAAAAATCTCAAATCCAATCATAATTTAAATGGCATTTATCCAAGAAGTATTTATTGAGGGCCCACACTATGTGCTAGGAATGAGATGTCAAACTCTAGGAAACCAAAGCTACTTAAGTAAAGCAAAAATGTATTGGTATGTTTTTCTTTTATGAAATGACTTAGTAATAACTGCTTCACCCAAGAGAGTTGCTATAAAGATCTAATAACATGACATATGTTCTCACATTTTCTAAAGAGAGAAGTGTTATTAAAAATGCTTACAAGAGAAATCTTGGTGATTCCAAGGTCACAGTGTAGGGGTTGCTTTGTAAAATCCTTCAATGTGAGACTCTGCTTTAATTATTTTTAGTCAAAATTTTTCTTCAAATTGTCATGACAGAAAGAAAGTAAGAGAGTATTATGTCGCCTAAGGAAAGAATTCTGAACTATTCTTTTCTTCATTGCCTCTTACTTAGCAAGGCAGGGCATGGGTTGGTTGGTGATGACACCAGTTAAGTCAAGAGGTCAGACTGGCTTTACTAGACAAGCCAGAATGGAGCAATGATGCTAATCTGGCAGAAGCCAGATTTTTTCACTTTCCAAAAATCCCTGAAACCAAACAGCAGCAATCTATGATATTCCAATGAAGGTAGCATATGAGATGATTCTTAATGACTCTGAATCTAGACCTAATTGAAAATACTGTTTTGGTGTCTTTCCACTAAGGGTAAGAACCCACTTCCTACTCCCAACTTCCCCTTTCTTATCTCCCACAAATCAACAGCCTCCCTTCCTACTGTTCTCTAGCATCAGAATCCTCCACTGCATGCACCAACAGTTCTCCATACCCCACAATTCTGTCTTCTCCATATCTCAGTTTAAATTCCCATGTTTTCATATAGCCTATTGTTCAATTATTTCCAACATTTTGAAGTTTGAGATGTCCCCTTTTCGATTTTTAAACTTAGTATGTAAATTACTTAACATATCAAAAGTAGACAGTGTATAATGACTCCCCCAAGTACCCATCATTCAGCTTTAACTATTATCAACATATGGGAAACACCAAGCAGTTTGACTTAGTTAAAACATAGCATTAGAGTAGGTAGTGATTAGAGAATCAAACAGAATTTCTAAAATAAAAAATATTTGAAAATACAAAATCAATGGAAAGATTAAACAGCTGAATAGTTCAGCTGAATAATTTGTGACCTAGAAAATAGCCCCAGAGAAGTTACCTAGAATGTAACACAGACAAAGAAATGGAAAGGATGAAGGAGAGATTATGGGTCATAGATGATAAAAGTGCAAAGGTCCAATGCACATCTGGAGTTCCAGAGGAGAAAATGGAGAGAATGGAGGAGAGGCCATATTTGAAAAATGACTGAGAATTTTTCAGAATTAATGATACTCAAATTCTTAGTTTGAAGAAATTAAATCAATCCCAATCTAAATAAATAAAAAGAAATCCATGACCCATCATAGTGAAACTACAGGAAGATTCTAAAACAGCTAGGGAGAAATATGAGGGCTGTCCGGAAAGTAACCAGCTATGTAATATAAAAAATAGAGGCACTTATGGTTGGATTTTTTCTGGACAGCCCTCATACAGCTTACCTACAAAGGAACAAATGAAAATGACAGGAAACTTCTCAATAGCTAACAGTGAAAACCAGAAAACAGTGGAATAATACCTTTAAAGTCTGAGAGGAAAATAACTGTCAACCTAGAATTATGTCCTAGCAAAACCACATCAAGAAAATTTTTGAAATATTATTTTCAGAGAGACTATAAAAAAGTAGCTAGAAAGTCAAATACCCTCAAGGTAATTCTTGAAGTTTCTACTGAGAAATTCTGAGAAAATGGGGTCTGTAAAAGTGAAAATTCATAGACTGCGAGCACAAAAAAACTAAGAGAACAATGGCTCTAACCACAACTACCACCAACCCCACCTCAACTTTTCATCTCTGGAACATTTTGGTGACACTGGAGATATGTGGATCACTTCTGCAGATTTAAAAAAAGGGAAGGAACACTTCTGCTCCATCTCCTTATGATGCCAACCCAAAAGGCTTTCCTGGGCCCCTCAACTCTTAGGAAGAGTCATTAATATGACTGGTCAGAATCCAAGGCATTCATTGGGCCTTATTTGCTTCTTATGCCCAGTTCAGGTCTCTCTTCTTTTCTGCCTCTTACTGCAGCCTCCTCTGCAGACTGTGCATGCTAGTTCAGGGAGAAGGAAGAAAAAGTTCAACATAACAGAACTCCACAGTGAGAGTTACTGGATTCTCATTCCTTGTGTATTACTCCCTGTAGCTCCCCTGATCTGTAACATTAAAGGGAGGAGGAGATCCAGGCACTCCTTGGTCTCTAGATTAATATCATAAAGTACCTCAGAACCTCATCTGTGTCCTCTAATATAGAAGTTCATCCTTACCCTAAAGCCACTGCCCTAGCTCAGTAGTTCTCAACCTTTTCCCACTTGTGTACTCCTTTTAAACCCATTTCTATAAATTGTACTCCTTGTTTTAAAAACAGCTGTTTTTATTTTTTTTTTTAATTCATTTTTATTGTTAGACTTATTGGGGTGACATCTGTTAGCAAGGATTACATAGGTTTCAGGCATACAATTCCACAGTGCATTGTCAACTTGATGCATAATAAGTTCACCACCTAATGTGACCCCTCTTTCCATCCCCTTATATTTAGCTTCCCCCCCTCCTCTCCCACCCCCTCCCCT
>PVJL010008655.1:0-41560 GCA_004026885.1 Lyroderma lyra
CACACTCACACACGCACACGCACACTCACACGCACACACTCACACGCACACACTCACACGCTCACACACGCACACTCACATTCACAATCACACGTACACACATGCACAATCACACGCACACGCACACACAGCCCAGGGTGCTGCTTCTCACGCCTGCACTTCCCTTGCAGATCCGCGTCGTGAAGGCGTTCCGTAGCTCTCTCTATGAAGGTCTAGAAAAGCCCGAGTCTCGAACCTCCATCCATAACTTCATGGCCCACCCTGAATTCCGGATCGAAGATTCACAGCCCCACATCCCCCTCATCGACGACACTGACCTGGAAGAAGATGCCGCGCTCAAGCAGAACTCGAGCCCGCCGTCCTCGCTCAACAAGAACAACAGCGCCATCGACAGCGGGATCAACCTGACGACGGACACAAGCAAATCAGCTACCTCTTCAAGTCCAGGGAGCCCCATCCACAGCCTGGAGACGTCACTTTAGCTGAGGACCCCACCGCCACCCGCCTCCCGGGCACCCACCCCTCCAGGCACCCCACTCACCCAAGCAGCAACGTGCAACAGCAGGAAACCAAATACTGGCGAGAACACCGACGTTTCCACCCAACAGACCCTTTTTCTGGCTGCGATGCTGTTTGAACTCTTTTTCACTCGGAGGCAAGGGGCGGGGGCTCCTGCGGGGGCTCCAGGGAGTGAGCGATTTTCCCAGAACAAGCCCTTCCTGGCTCCCTCCGGAACGCGGACCAGCCACGCTCCTGCCCGGCCGCCATGTCCCCTGCATGAATGTACACTTCCGGCCCTCCCCTTGTTTGGTTTCGGGGGATGGGGGAGGGTGTTTTTGTTTTGTTTTCTTAGGCGGGAACTGCAAACAGACTCTTTTCTGAGACTATTTATCCAATCCACTGATCTGTCAGTTTTTGAAATGCTTGCGCAGCATGGTCTCAGTTGTATAGGTTAATTTAACAACTTTTTGAAATCGCAGAGCTTAACTCGCCTGGTAGATTTGCACCAATGGAACTGAAGAACTTCATAGACACTCACAAGGTTATATCCATTTCTTTATATCTATATCAACGTATACTTATCCAAGACTGTATACGTCCATATAGATAGGTAAATCTATATATATATCTATATAGATATATATATAATATAAATATATATACATGGATATATAAAGTTTCTTTGCCGGCATGTTGCCTTGTTTCTGCTTAAATTGCTCTATTTTAACTTATTTATGTCCTAAAAGAAGAATGTAATTTGTTTACAAACCTGTAGATAACGTCTTTGGCTATTTGTACGGTTTAAGAACACTGGTGGCTGAGATGCTGTAAAAACAGCTCAGCCCAACAACAGACACTTCCCCGGATTGCATCCTTGATGTTTTACAATAGCCATGCTCTGATTTTTGCCTGCTATTTCCGTTCAATGATGTCACTACCACGGGAGGTTCAGGCAGAAGCCAAACGCTACCGAGGATCCATCCTGAGGGCTTGCACTCCGTGCTCCGTAGACAAAGGGAGAGGAGAGAGAAGGCTTCCTGGGCTTGGAGCGCTACCGGCCGTCCCAGCCCAAGATGACAGGATCCGCAAAGCATTGCTTGAAGACTTTTCTCTCAATGAAACTCGCTTGGGTTTACTAAGAGCGGTTCAAAAAGGGGCTCTCTTTGGCACTGTCTGTATAGAGATGGAGGTAGTGTTGCAATATTATAAATGCTATTGTGTTGATTTTTTTTTTTTAGTTAGCAATTTAGAGGTTTATTTCCTTACAAATTGCAGCATACGAGCTGTTGGCGTATTGGATGAGGATCATGATGGCTTGCTGCCTTTATTTTTATTTTTGAATAAGAATAGCCTTTTTCTCTGCACTACTTAGATCCGAACGAACCTTATGATGTGTATATTGACATATATTCAGTGTGATTTTTAAACCAAATTGTCTTCCTGTAGTTGCAATATATACTGTAGCCTTTTAACAGCAAGTCTTGCTTTCCCAGACAGAAAGCCATTCTGAAAACCTACAGTATCACAGGTGAGAAAAGGAGGTTATTTTTCCCTCAAAACAACTATAGCACTAGTAATCCCACTCAATAAGAGCTTATTTAATTGTATGTCAGCCTCTTAACTGCTAAGCACTTTGTGGGTATCAGCTTTTTTCATAAAAGAACTTTTGTATTTAATACAAAGTTTGCTTTGAGACTTTTCAGCATACAATCTTTTTCCATAAACTTGTACAGTGCAAAAGACATTTTGAATACCATGATCGATGACGTCCCATGCTTCGAAGAGAACCAAACACTTCCGCTCGCCTCTGAAACCCACCCCTCACACTGACCCTTCCCGCAGTTGCTCTGTGTCAGCCCGGCCCCTTCCCCTCTCCAGGCCCAGAGAATTCTGCCACACACAAGATGAGAGCCACTCGGGAAAAGAGCCATAGTCAGGGGGGAGGGCCTCCGTCCAGATGGCCATGGCGACACCTGAGGGTTTGGGATCCTGAGTCTGCCCATCCCACCTGGCAAAACCTTCCTGGAAGGAGCACCTTCTTTGCGGGAAAGCATCACCTGAATGTCATGAAGAAACAGCTCGGAACGTGCCCAGCAGAGGAAACGGGATCCCCAAAGGGGCGACCAGCCCTCAGATACGCCAGCTGGATTCCAGCAGGACGCCACCCAGAGCCAGCCCCCTGCTCTCCTGCCTACCGAGGAGGGAAGACCTGCACACGTAAAACGCGGGGCAGCCCGGACCGGGGTATTTTTGTAGCTTTCCTTTCTCCCACTTTCCATCCTCCCCACTTCTCTGTTCCAGCCTCGTGTCCCTGACCTCACGCCAGGGAGGCTGCGCTTGCACGGCATGCTGTCTGTCTGTTTGGGGCCAGGACGCAAGGAAAACGGGAGGGGGTTTCTCTGAGTGGAGCCTGCCTAACTCTCGGAGCAGGGAGCGAAGCAAGCTCCCAACACGGGCCCCATTAGTGTTGGTCTTTTCTTGTCAGGAATGATGGATGCTCACACACACACACACACACACACACGCCCTCACTCGCACACTCGCACACACATCCACACACACAGAAGATGATTGGTTTGTCAAAAATCACTGTAGTACATAAAGCTTGCACTCTGTGTCCTATATCTAGCAGCATGGGGTACGTTTGGCAACTCACCCCATTAGGGGGTAAATAATTTATGACCATTCATCTGTTTTTATGAATTTTTTTATCTAGACAATAATTGTAAATAAAGAACTCACCGTCTCTGTTCATTTAATACTATGCAATGGTTATGCTTTTAATTGCTGACGACTCTTACTCCTGCAGTGAGGTTCTGAAATGTCTGTGGTTTAAAAGAAAAAAGGCAAAAACCAACATCCAACACAACATGGTCAATACATGTTCTGGAATATGTCCCTTCTGGTTGGGGACTGCACCAGCCACTTAGCTTCTTTTCTGTCCTCTGGACAAGGGCTCCAGGAGAAGGTAGTAGTTTCAGTTCTGAGGTCTGAGCTCACCAACAAATGAAGGAGGAGCAGAGGGCCCATTCCGTGACCCCCAGAGCTGGAGAGTCCCCCACCTTTGGAGGTAGGCAGGGAGGAGACTGAGGCGTTTCCTTCCTGCAGCTCGGGCAGCCCTTGCTCTGACGAGAAGCAGCCTTCATTGCTCGCACCAGCTCCTCCGCGGGGCCCCTCGCCCTGCTTGTCCCAGCCAGAGTATGCAGTTGACAAGAGGGAGAGTGCCCTGCTTCTGAGACCAGACCAGTGACAGTCCCTGGGGCAGGGACTCACGACCTGTCTCATCCTGGGTATCCCAGTTAGTGAACAGCCACTCTTTCCCCAACCGTGAAGTGTCACCTTCACCCCACACTAGCAGCGGAGACAGACTTGGGTCTATTTCTGGGACTTCTCTTCTCTTCCCTTATCTGGGTGTCTCACATAGCACCAGCCACACAATTTTAATTATTGTTATTTTATATTTTATTATGCAATGGGATAAGTACCCTTCACTCTTTTTTAACAAAATTTCCTAGTTATTCTCTCGCATCTATTCTTCCAAGTAAACTTCAGATTTTTGCCAAGACCTCTAACCCCTGCCCTTCTACCACCCTGTCATTCTGTGTGCAAGCATCTTCCCACCATCATGTGCGCTGTCCGCTCAGGTCACTAAGTAGAGTGTCCTGTCGGGAGAAACAAAACGGGCGCCCTGAATCTCGTTCCGTAAGCCAGGGTGTCGTCAGCGAGGATGCCAACCCTCCACCCAATCCCAGGGTGGGACCCAAAGTCAGCCACCCTGCTCGTGCTGGGGCGGACCCTTCATCTGCCCAGTCCAGATGAGGAAGAGGAGTCTCTCCCAGACCTGGAGCTATCAGAATGCCAGGCCCTCATAGAGAAACGCGTATCCCTGTCTCCCTTTCCCGAACTGCTGTTTTTGCTCTTTACTCAATAGTTTTCAGCACTTGCATGCCAGGTCCTTCGGGATGCAGCAATTTCTTGCCTGGTCCTTCTCACCACCCTGACACCCCCTACCCATCCTTGCTGTCCTTACAGGAGGCTGTCAACCAGGTGCACTGTGACATGCCTCCCACCCAAAATTCTTTCCACAGTGTCCAAGACCCCACCATTAGAAGATGGGGGGAGGTGCATTTCCTGAAGGCTTGTGGGTCTTCCACAGACAAGGCCTAAATCAGACAACAGCAGAAAATCCCCAGGTTCTTTCCAAGTTCCAAAGCAAGCACTCCTGATTTTGATGCAGAGATCCTGTCACCCAAGTAGGGGGAGAGGGTCCCGGGCCCTGAGCATCAGCCTTCACCCTCTCCACCAAAAACAAGATATATGAGGCTGCTTTGGGACCGCCCTTCTCAGCCCCCCAAGTCTGTGTGGTAATGCCTGTGGTGCTCTCCCTCCAGACCTTTCCTCTCGGGGGTCATCACACTTTGCTAGCTCCTGTGTGCACGTATTTTACAACAGAGTAGCGAGGAAATGGTGCCGCCTCCAGTTTTCACAAGCTGCCCAGGCTCTGGGGGGCTCTGGGATAATCGGGGCTGGGAAGTGACTGTGCTCTTACTGTACACTTTTTATTTCTCTGTATCTCTGGCTTGTGCTTTTTGTAATTAATGGGATTTGTCTGCCTTTTCAACACTATACTGAGCAATAACAATAAATGCACACGTGGAAACGCAGGCACGGTACCCATCACAAGGCCTTTTTCTGCAGGACAGCTGGGTCCTCGCCCTCTGTGAATCAGAACTTGGTGAGACTGAGTCCCTGAGAGGGAAAGACATTTTGCCCAAGGGTGCACAGCTCAGTGGGTGGCCTCTCTCCTTCCAGCAAGTCACAACTTTTGAACATCCACCATGTGAGGGAGACAAGTTTGGCCTGCCATGATTCATTAACTTCCTGTGAGGAACAGCTGATAGTCCCAGACAACACGACCTTGGGGGAAGAGGCCTAGGGAGAAAGAAGAGGAAGAGATAGATTTAGGAGCCAGAGGGTCTGGGAGGTAGGGGCACAAATAGAGGAAAGCTAAGAATAGCTTGATTTGGGATCTGGTACTAACCAGAGGGAGGTGATGGGAGATACAGACAAAGGATATAGATGGCATCCCCTACTGGGGAGGGAGGGGACAGAGGGGAACCTGGCACCCTAAATCCAATATTCATCCAAAGTTTGAGGGTTGCACATGCACACCACACACACACACACACACACACACACACACAATCCCAGCTCTTCTCGAGAGAACCAATCCCCAGATCAAGCAGCATAGGCCCATCCAACTTCCAAACATGGTTTCATATCCAAGGGTCCCATTCAATCCCAACATCAGCTTTCAGAGGATGTATTATTGTAAATCCCATTTAACAGAAGAGGAGACAGCAACTCAGCAGGGTGAAGGATGTACCCATCTAGTAAGAGGTAGAATACTGATACCTAGCAGTCTTGATGTCAGACTTGGCACTCAAGACCCCTATATTACAATGCCTTTCAGTCCCACCAGCAATTACCTTAATGAATGACATACAGCTGCATTGCTTGTCCCAGATTCCCAATCCCTCCAACTTCAGTGACTATACCAGGGAATTCCTTCAATAACAATTAGGCCCCATGCATTATATTTGTATTATATCTAATATGCCACTATCCTGTTTCCACTTGAGGAAAGTGCGGCTCAGAGAAGGGACAGTTTGGAAGCATGGGTCCCATGGTTTGGAGGGAGCTGGGTGAGAGGGCTCAGCCTCTAGTAGGGGGCATTTCCCTTGCCTTCGCTGCCCCTGTCCCAGCCTTGGTTCCTGAGGAGGGACTAACAAGGAAGCACTAGGACAGGTCTACCCACTATCCAAAAAAATCGATCATCCTTCCGTGTTCAAAGGCCAGTCGCACTCAGAACAGCAGGGAGACGGGTGAAGCTGTAGTTATGAATCCTTTCTTTCACGTCGGGATCTCAGAGGTTTAAAGAAAAAGTTTGTCAAGGAAAAAATCGGCCAGAGAGTCAGGGTCGCCATTGGAAACGAAAGCGCCTCTGCGCGTTGCTCACGGAGAAGGGAGGGGCTGTGGGAGGGCGTGGCGCTGGCCCTTGAAAGGCTCGGAACCTTCGTGACAGCAGAACGCGTTGGCGCCCGGAGCCTCCTGAGCTACAGCCCGACGGACGGACGGACGAACGGACGGCCCGGCGCCGGAAATGAGCTACCGAGACGCCGCCGGGAGCTGCCACGTCTGCCACGGGGTTCCGAAGCCGCCGCCGCAATCATGGTGAGTGTTGGGGCGGGAGACGCGGAGCGGGGTTCCGGCCCTGGTCGCGGCCGTCCCAGGTCCCTTGATCCCGTTGAGGTTCAAGCCCCGGGCTGGGGCCATTCAGCCGCCTTCCACCGCTTGGAGGTTTGGGGGGCTCGGGACCTTTCGCAGGAGGAGGCCGCCGAACCTCCCCGCACTGTGCTGGCAGCGCCGCCGCCGCGCCTCCTGCACCTTCCTTTCCTTGTCTTTCCCCAACAATTGAGAACAAAACCAGGAACATTGTAGGAAGCGCTGTTTCTTTCGTCCTTAGTGAGTGCCAAACATTGTCCGTAAGCTCAGCCTCCTTAAGAGCGCTGCGAAGTAGGTGCTGGTATCGACCCCTTACTAGTGGGGAAGCCTGCTCCCTGGTAAGCGACAGCGCTGAGATTCTGGCCCTCTTAACTATTCCTTTCCACCACCTGCCACCTCTCCCGCGAAGATGTGTGTGGAAAGTGGCTCCGGGCGGGGTAATGGGCGCTTTGGAAAGAGCTGCGTGAGTCTCTGAGGCGGGGGCTCCGTTTTGTAAATCTCTGGAACCCACAGCGTACCTTCACTCCACACTTACTCATTGAATGGGTGAGTGAATGGGAACTAATAGATGAAAAGCATCTAGCCTGAGTGAGCCTGGCACAAAGTGGGGGTTCAGTAAACCAGTGCTGTCAGGAATGTGTGTGTCTGGAGTTGTGAGGAAGCCTAGGTGAACCCAGATGGGGTTTAAGTTCTTGTCGCTACATGGGGACTAGGTTTTAAATTACTCATCTCTTGGCCTCTGATTCTTCAGCTGTTGAGTAGCATTGGCGTCTGTTATGCTCTGATAGATCTTTCTAAATGAAATTCTAACTCCTGAACTGATTCTGAATAATTGAGTTGTTTTGAGGGCTACTGCTTACTGCTTAACAAGGACTAGACAACTTGAGGTGCTCTGGAAGAAGGACTTTTTTAAAAAGGGAGTTTTAAAAAAGAAAAAAAAAGAGCAGTTGTTGAGAAACATGGTTCACCAGTCCTGGCTGGTGGGTGAGAGTTGTTAAAAATAAATGCTGGTTATCTCTAAAGTCCTTTGGTGACCTGGTATGAAACTACCAGTAAACTTTCGTCCTGAGGTTACTTAGCCCTCAGCCATTGCCTTAGGGAATTCTGTGTGACAACTGCTTTATGTCCTAGAGAGGCAGCCTTGTGGGCAGGGAATTAGCAGGTGGAGCTCTTTGCTAGCTTCACCTTTAACTAACTCTGTAACTTTTGCAGGTGTTTTCTCTCTGAGCTTCTTTAGTTCCTTAGTTGTCAGACAACTCTGATTAACTCTGCCCTTCATCCTTCCCAGTGCACACGTGGAAGCACTTTGTGACCTGAACAGCTTGACCCAAGTAGGAGACTTTTTTCTTCCTCCTCACCTGCCTTTGCAGACGTGCGGGCTCACTTTGTAGGGAGGCTAGAATTTGGTGAGAGAATCTGTGCTTACTTAATGTGTACCTGTAGAACTGCTTCACAGCCATCCTCTTCCAGTGTCCACCACCTTCCTGAAAAGTCAGACTTTGTATCTGCAGGGCTTGTGCTTGGGAAAAGGTGAAGTGGGGGCAGTGGTAAGAAGTAGCAGTTCCAAACTAAAACCGCCTTTTTTGGTCCCACAGGTTTTAACAGAATAGTGGCTGAGTGAACTAAAGCTGTTCTTTTTTGTTCAGTTATTTCTTCAGCAACTAGTCACTGAATTCCTTCTGGTTGCAAAGCACTATAGTGAGTGATCTGAGAGGATTTGAAACTGCAGACGACACAGACCCTAGCTACAGGGAGCATGGCTTCTAGTTGGGAGAAGAAAGCACAAAGTGTTGTAGATATTCAGTACTGAAGATGTTCAGAGGAGTACAGCCAGTTGGGGGATCTGGAAACTTCAAGAAGGGGGGCATAGTTTGAACTGGACCTCAGAGTTGGGTAGGAAGGTGATGACCACGGTAACTGTGTTCCAGCGCTACAAGCTGCTCTACCCTGGATCCAAGTACATGACAATCCAGGATCTGTCACAGGTCATACACCAGGAGCAGCCTCAAAGGAAACTTGAATCAGTTCTCTAAATCTTAGGTATTAACCCCAATATGCAGAAAACTGCCCAAACATCAGGCTCTGCCATCCAGGAAGGGAACACCAGTCATAACTCCCTGGGATCCCTTCGCCTTCGAAGGTAGTCAGAACCACTGGCTATCTCCCCTCTTTGCTCAGGTTATGCCCTCTGCTCGGACTGTATGTTTTTCTCCCTTACCACCTGGCACATTTCTCGTATCTCAGCCTCAGTTCATACGTCCAGCACCTCCAGCCCCTCAGACTTCTGTGGCACATGTAGACCACCATCGAAGTATTTATTTGCTGTCTTAGGGTTACTTGTATGCAAGCTTCTTCAGGGCAAGAAGTACCTCTTAATTGTGTCTATACCTACAGCCCCTGGCACAGTGCTTGGCAAAAAGAAGGCACTTTGAGTGAATGTTTATTAAATGAATGAATGAACAAATGTAGTCAAGAACTTCAGAAATGATCGGTGGATTTAATAACACGATTGCATTCTAACTGCCATCAGTTCATTTACCAACAATATCTTTGGTTCTAGGTCTCCGTGATTAACACTGTGGACACCTCCCATGAGGACATGATTGTAAGTATTCCTGTAGCCCTCCCTCATGGGCTGTGGACACGGGCATTTCTGTTGGGGGAAACATTTCTTTTGATCATTCTTGAATCTGCTGTGGTTTTACAGCCTTTGCCAATCAGACTGTAACCGCAGGTATGGTCAGTCTCCCGGCAGTCCCCGCCCTCTGGTTTGGCAGGGCTCTGGCAGTCTGCTCACTTTCTGGTGGGAGGAACCTAAGAATTGGTTGTAGCTCAAGGCCTTTAGTCTTCTGGCCAACAGAGTAACCTGCTCTGGGATCGAGGCTAAGTAGGTACAAAGGTTTGACAGCAGGTCTTCCCACCTGCTGCCATTTCTTAGCCCCCTTGGAAATGGGGTTAAAAGAAGAGAAAGTAGGAAGAAGACTCAATGTGAAGGCAGGGGGCAGGTTTGGCAAAAGCCCAAGGCAGAACCAGGTAGAACTACCACAGACAGAGCCAGACAAAGCTCTTTGGACCAGAAGTCATTAACTCAGGGTGTTTCCCGAGAGGCAAGAGGCAAATACAGGGCTCTGTGTAAGAGGACAGGGCTGTGGGAGAAGGTCCAGAGGTTAAAGTTTCCAGCAACAAAGATGCAGACTCGGCTTCATGCGGGGCCAGTCAGCTTACAGCATGTCATCCCAGGGCTCCTGTCTGCCAGTGCTTGCTTTGGGGCTTCTGAGAGGTGGTCTGGTCTTAGAGTTGTACACGTTCCCTGGATGCAGCCATGTGTGGTTGAGCTGTAAGTCCACACCTCCTTGGAAACAGTGTAGCACCATGGGTAAGAAAAATCCAGTCTCAGACTCCCTAGCCAGTCTTAACTTTCCTGAGCCAGCCTTGATTTCCTCATAGCTAAAATGGGAAAAATAATGGATGTGCTACCTACTTGTATGGGTTTGGTTTGAGGAACAGATAAGGCAAAGTACAGTGGACTCTCAGTTAACCAGCACCCATGGGGATCGGTAGATGCCGCATAAATGTAAGGAGACTCTGTTAACCAGAACTCAAGCAACCAGGAAAAACAACAGCTTTTGGAGGGAGTCTGAGCTAAACCTGCAGGAATCTCCCCCAGTAGCCCACAGAGCCTCAGACCTCGGTGGGACATGAGGAAGGAGGCACAAGAGGAAGGCTAGGCTGGCTTCCCTTCTCTGATATCCACCTGCAGAACAGGGTGTGTGTGAAAGGTCTGAGAGTAGCTGGGTGTGGTTTGCCCTGTCCCTTCAGAAACACAGTGCCCAGCAGAGAAGTGAGGATGTTGACGTGCTTATTTCCTGCCTGACAGTGATGATTCTTTGAGCTTAATTTCATGCAGATTCCAGTTCAAACTAGACTCTCCTGGTGACTGCTCCCACTCCACCCTCCCAGCCTTCAGGCTTCCTGAGCTGTCCTCCCTTTACAGCACGATGCCCAGATGGACTACTATGGCACCCGCCTGGCAACCTGCTCATCAGACAGGTCCGTCAAAATCTTCGATGTGCGCAATGGAGGGCAGATCCTCATCGCAGACCTCAGAGGGTAAGGGCCGCCAATCCCAGGCGAGGCCTTTCAGGATGGGTGGGGTTTTGGGGAACGGCAGGAAGGCTTGAGAGCCAGATCAGAGCAGCCCTGCAGTGCAGTCAGCAGAGAGGACACTGGGTCCCTGCCAGCCTGCTGCCCTCTGCAGACATCCTGGGTTGATGGATTCTGGAGTGAATCCCAGTGCTGCCACCCAAGTACCCACTAGAAGACCCTCGATGAGAGACTTAGTTTATCTCTGGGAGCCTTCACCCACTCACCCTCAAGACGGGCCAAGGCTGCCTGCTTCCAGCTAGAACCTCCTCACAGCGAGTCTCTGCAGCTACTGTTAATTTTAAAAGTGGGAAACTTCCTTCTTTTTTTTTAACAAGTTTAACCAGCATGAGCTAAGTGTCACTCAAGGGTGATAATATAAGAGTAATGTTAATGTAAAAACGTAACAGGGTTATATAAATCCCGTAATTCGCCTATTTGCCCATGGCAGGTATTTACCCTTGGTCCCTACTGAAATTCTTGAGATCCTGGCTTTCATTTTTGTCATTTTTATGGCCATATCTCTATTGCTTTCCCTCAGTTCACTGCCTTTCAAATAAATGGGGGTTCTTAATCTGGGTTCCACAGATCTCCAAGGGGTCCTGTGGATAGAATTCAGGGGTTGGTGAACTGGGGCAGTGGTAAAGAATCATGTTTATTTTCTGTGACTGACATGTAGCATTTCTTTCATTTATGGATGTAGGCTGGAAACCACAGTAGTAGTCACAGTACCTATCACTTTGTTATTAGTAGAAATCACAGATATTTTCATATCACATTATAGTTGTAGTTATCTCACAGCATTCATGCTTATTACTACTTTGAAATTGAAGTGGTTATTAGACCACTAGAGTTTGTTACTTGATGTCTTAGCAAAGAAGCATACATGTCACTGTATCAATACATTGTTCTTTATTTAATGTTTTGATAAATATATTTCAATATTACTGGGTCTCTTTCTAATCCTAGTTCTGTGTATTTTATCCATTATTCTAAAAAGGAACCATAACCTTCACCAGACTGTATGAGAAAGATTAAGTACCCCTGACAATGAGGTGCTCGGGACATGTTTACTAACTGAATTAAACAAGACATAACTGAGTCAGCAGCCATCTGGGGAGCTGGGCCTGGAGTCTCGTTCCTGAGGGGCCGAGTGCCACTCCCCCGTGCAGCAGCACTAGCCGAGGCGGCCCCATCGGCTCTCACCCAGTCCATTCTGCTGTTTTTCTTCTGCATGGAAGATGGGAAATATTGGAAGGATGTTCTCACGCCCTCACTTTTTCACCTGGTTAAATCTGTTAGGTGTAGGACAGTTGAGCCTACTGAGAGTTTCATTAGCAGCTCCTTTGTAGGGACAAGGAAGACACTGTGTCCCAGCCAGGAGGAGGAGGAGACTTGAGATACCTGCAGCCTTGAGGTGAAGGAGTGTACAGGGAACAGCAGTATATTGGCCGTCATTGAGTGTCTGGTGTGTTTTTTCTTCCTTATACCAAGCACTGTACTAGTTATCACAGATATTTCCCCTTGTGACCACCCTGTAAAAGGTGACATCTTGATACCTCCATTAAGAGACTAAGCCACGGAGAAGATGGTCCTTGCCTAAAGTAAAGCAGCTGGTAAAAGGGGAGTGGGTATGGAAGAGCCCATCACCTCTAAGCTGAGCTCCCTCTGGTGTGCCGGGTGCCCACCCTTCCTTGGACCAAGAGACAGCACAGCGTACATGCTCAGACAATACTTAGCATGTAAACGCATAAAAATCAGAAAAGAGATAAATGCCGTTTTAACAAATTAAGAGTAGTGAAAAATATAATGAAACTGAAACTGCCTCCTCAAGAAGTTGATCATCTGGGAGGATAAATAACAGTTCACTCTGCAGATACTTAGCATTTGTGGGTCCAAAACCTAGACTGACCAGTGACTGCTGATGGCAGGAGTAGGTGGTGCCGGCTGCAGTCTGGGGCAAGTGAGGGTTCTGCTGGATCAGGACACAGAGGCTGACTTTAACATTAGAGTCCCGACTCACTTTCAAAGCCTCTCTGACCTCTGTCAAAGTCTTCGCTGTGCAATGCAAGTCCCTTTTGGCAGTGACATTCTATGACTCTCCCTTTTGAAATTTTTAGGCAGTTCTGTCCTGAGACACTGTCCCTGCCTACCAGGGAAGCCATTCGGTTCTGTCTAAAGTAGTGGTAGCAGAGCACTGTGGGTCCCTCTAGCCCCTCTGAGCAGCCTCTGGCCCACTCCCCTTGCAGCCACGAGGGTCCTGTATGGCAGGTGGCCTGGGCCCACCCCATGTACGGCAATATCCTGGCATCCTGCTCCTATGACCGCAAAGTCATCATCTGGAAAGAGGAAAATGGCAACTGGGAGAAGACGCATGAGCACACGGGACACGACTCCTCAGGTAACACTGAGTGTGGCAAGGGAGGCGGGTGTGGGCCCTTGGGTGAGAAAGGCCTCTGTCCTGGCTGACGCTCTGCTCTTTTTCCCCTTGGGATGCTTCTTGCTTGTCCCTTGGGCTTTAGTTGGCTTTTCTGCTGGTCCACAGGGGAGGTAAGGACCTCGGACCTAAAGCCAGTCCAAAGCAAAATGAGAAAAGCAGAGACAACACAGTTTTGGGTTTTTTTAAGGTTTATTTATTTTAAGTACCTTTATTCTCAGATTATTGTCCAGGCTACTTTTTGTTATGATAAACATTAGTTTATGAAATGATGATGTGAGTAGGTTGATTTTTTTTTTAATCTCTTTAATTGACAGTTACACCTTCCCCCTGGCGATTCCTGCAGTTTTTTTTTAGTAATTTAGTAAAACAGTAAATCTGGAAAATCAAAGTCTGCTCACTGTGCCTCCTTCCTTCCTGCAGTAAACTCTGTGTGCTGGGCTCCCCATGACTATGGCCTCATCCTGGCCTGTGGGAGCTCGGATGGGGCCATCTCCCTGCTGACCTACACTGGGGAGGGCCAGTGGGAAGTGAAGAAGATCAACAATGCTCACACTGTAAGTCTAGACCCTGTCTGTGTATAGAAAGAAGCCCTCCTGACTTGTCATGTGTCTCCTGTGGACTCCCTAGAGAAGGGCAGGAGCAGTGTCGCTATACATACATTTAAGAAAGATTAATAAAAACGTGGTAATTATTTTCCAACCCGTTTAGGTGGCCAGAGCCTATCCCAGCAGCCCAGGGTGCAAAAGAGGAGCCCACCCTTTACAGGACACCCGCCCGCCACCGGATGTGTGGACACGCACGCCCACACTCACTCCTAGTGGGAGAAATTAGACAGGCCAGTTAATCTGACATGCACATCTTTGGGATATACAGGCATATCTCATTTTATTGAACTTGACTGATAACGCTCTTTTTACAAATTAAAGGCAGGACTCTCCACCAGCAAAAAGCGATACTCACTTTGTTGTGGTGGTTTGGAACCAAACTTCCTTTCATAGGTTTTAAAAATGTTCTTTCTTAAATTCCTAAGAGTCCCTAATTTCTATCTTAAATGAATATTGCTGAAAAACACATGCTCTGTTAGGAATCCTTGAAGGAGAATGAGGAGTGGCTAATCCTTAATCAGAACAGCTGTCCTACATAATTCAGTCCTGAGGACTGGAGAGGAGGTGAGCAGCAGCAGCCTTGGGTTTGCTGTAGCAGCGTTCCATCGCAAAGCCAAAGGGCCAAGTCACTGCAAGTCCTCCTCCTTACAGATTGGCTGCAATGCCGTCAGCTGGGCCCCTGCCGTTGTACCTGGAAGCCTGATAGACCAGCCCTCGGGGCAGAAGCCCAACTATATCAAGAAGTTTGCCTCAGGCGGCTGTGACAACCTCATCAAGCTGTGGAAGTAAGTGGGGTTGGGGGACTTCTCAAGGGAACACTTCTAACCTTCTACCCTACCTACCCTGGCTCAGCCACAATTGTTCACAAGAAGCAAGATCCCCTTTCTGTTTCCCTCCTGCCCATAGAATACTGTTTTCAGTCTGTCAAAGGATATCCTTTAAAAATATATATATATATACTTTTGCTTAAGCAAAGCTCTTTTACTCATTACCTCGTTACCAATGGCTAGAGCTGACTTGGCTGTGGAGGAATATTATAGCTGGTGAACTGAATAAAATTCTACAGGCTCAACAAATAAAATCCAAGATGGAATAGCTTCTACCTTCTGGATTTCCCCTCTGATCTCTCCTATTAGGGAGGAGGAGGACGGCCAGTGGAAGGAGGAGCAGAAGCTGGAAGCACACAGTGACTGGGTTCGAGACGTGGCCTGGGCCCCCTCCATTGGCCTACCCACCAGCACTATCGCCAGCTGCTCCCAGGTCAGCTCAGGCCCATGAGTGTCCTGTGTTATTTAATGTCTTGAGTGTGTAAGTCTCATCAGCCCTTCCTGTCTCCTTAGGGGGAAGTCCTTGAAAGGTAAGGGCAGGGCAACAGGCACCTTTGAACCAGTGCACATAGGGGAGTGTGTGGAGCCAGGTCATCTGCAATGAACTCTTGATCAGAAGCCACAAGTGGCTTGCCTGCACTAAGCCAAGAGCAAGGCCAAATTCAGGACCCATTTCCCTTCCTCACCCTTGTGAGAGTAAGAAATAGAGGTGCCCAGGTGCAATTCTGAGTGTGTGTTCCCAAGCAAGGACCAGGACAATGGGAAATTCTAACACCTTGAATTCATCTACTGTCCACTCTTCCCAGGCAGATTACAAAAGTAAGACCAAGGAAAAACCTCTACACGCTGCCAACACCCTAGACAAGAGTTAAGCCAGTGCTTTTCTGTCATTTGAGCCTGTTTTGTTTGGTCCTAAATTTGAGAGGGTTTTATTTCTCCCTTCTCATTCTCTTGAGCTTGGTTTTTAGACAGCCATACCCATTCAGTTGAGAAAGTATAGAAAGAGCAAAGGAAGTGACTTAGCAGACATGTGGAAAACCCCAGAGAAAACTTGAGAGCTAGCAATGCAGACAAAGTACATACCTGAAACCAGGAAGAGGAAAGGAACCTGGGAGACTCTTGACCTATATGAAGTGTATTCTTGGGATAAAGGGATAAAAGCAAGGTTACTGGGCTGGAATTTGGCCATCAAAGCTGTGGATGCCCAGGAGCTCCTTGGCTTGGCTTTGCACTGAGTCCCCCACCCTCTTCCTGAAAAGATCCAATATGGCTCCAGACTGGGAGGATATCACCATTGCAGGATCCCTGCCCTCGTCTCCTGACCCTCCTGTCCTTTTCCAGGATGGTCGTGTGTTCATTTGGACCTGTGATGATGCCTCGAGCAACACATGGTCCCCCAAATTACTGCACAAGTTCAATGATGTTGTGTGGCATGTGAGCTGGTCCATCACAGCCAACATCCTGGCTGTCTCGGGCGGAGATAATAAGGTACACCCCATTTCCATGACCTGGTGAACAGGTCCCTATTTGTCTTTACTTTGCCCACTGGAGAGTACGACTGAATTTCCCATCTGATGGGAGGCTTGTGGGGAATGTTAATGAGGACTGTTTTGAGCACGTGTCTTAAATACATCCTTAAATCTTATTACCTACCCCCAAGAGTTAAGTAATATATCACTCTTTTACAATAGGAAAGAAGCTGGCAGGCGATTTGACTTGCACAGGGATCACAAGGTCATTAAGTGGCAGAGCCATACTCAGGCCCAAGTTAAATCCAAAGCCACTACCCTGTTAGTCTGTCACCCCAACCATTTCACTAACTCATCTTCCTGATGACATTCAATTATCTCTACCCCCAAAATAAGTAGATTAGGAGAAGAACTCATAAATAAGCAAAAGATTGAGGGGCGGGTGGTTAGAACACCTAAGAAATGTTCTTTTTAAAAATCAGTACCGTTCATGAATTCTGTTGTTTTATCAAACTTTGTTTTATTCATGCTGCTTTTAAAATTTTTTGTCTTTGACTTTTGACAATTTTAATTATAATGTGTCTCAGCATAATTACCCTATTCAGGTCTCACTTATAAATTAAACTTCGTCATAAGTATGCACGTATAGGACAAAACAAAGCCTACAAGGGCTGTCCAGAAAGCATCCAGCCATGTAGTATGAAAATTAGAGGCACTTATGGCTGGGTTTTTTCCGGACAGCCCTCAGTTGTAGGGTTCAATACTGTCCTCCATTTCAGGCATCTGCTGGGGGGGTCTTGGAACATACTCCCAGCGGGTTAGGGCAGGACACTACTGTTACTGTTTCTTTTCATTGTGTATCGTAACTCCCAAAGGCTTTCTATACCCTTTTTCATTTTTTTTTTAATTCATTTTTATTGTTAGACTTATTGGGGTGACATCTGTTAGCAAGGATTACATAGGTTTCAGGCATACAATTCTACAGTGCATTGTCAACTTGTTGTATAATAAGTTCACCACCTAATGTGACTTCTCTTTCCATCACCTTATATTTAGCTTCCCCTCCTCCTCTCCCACCCCCTCCCCTTTCTCCCCTCCCTAACCCACTCATCTTGTTCCTCTGACTAGATCATTTCAACTGTCCTATCTTCCAGGCAACTGAGATTTTTTTTCTTCTACGTTAAGTCTGCTTTTGAATTCTTGAGTTCACTTAGTGTATTTTTCAGCTCTAGAATTTAACTTTTTAAATTTTTGATGGTTTCTGTTACTTTGTCAAACTTTGTTTTGTTCATGCATTGTTTGTCTAATTTCATTTAGTTGTGAGTCACTAAACTTCTTTAAGAGTATATTATTTTGAATTCTTTATCTGGTAGCTCATCGATCTCCATTTCTTTAGTATCAGTTATTAGAGTTTTATTGGTTTCTTTTGGTGGTTTCATATTTACCAAGGATCGTGAAACCTTATGTTGGTGCCTACACACTGGAGTAAGTGGTCTCCTCTTGTAGACTTTACATGTTTACTCTGGCAGAGACAGTTCTTCACCAGCCAGCTCAGTTTAGGTTTCTGGATGTGTCTGCTGTTCATATCCTTGTGCAGGGTAGGGCTTGCTGTTCGGTTCTGTCTTGGGCAAGGCAACTGGTAGAGTTTGAGTTAGGGGGAGGGTGCTGCTGGCTGAGAACAGCTGGATAGGACAACGGGTTTGGTTCTCTCCCCAGGTGAGTCTACTGTAGAGTGGACCTCATGGTTGCCTGGATTCTCTGGTCAGCCTTTCTAGAGGGTTAGGACTGGACACTATTTTGCAGTAGGTAGGGCTGTGAATTTGCTTTCCTGGCCCTGGTGGGGCAGTGGAGCAGCACGCAGAACTTGTTTGGGGACTCAAATCGGCAAGACTATACCCTGAATATTGTGATCAGGTGAGGCCACTGGTTTTGCTCTGCAGACGGGAAAAGCCATGGTCTGTGCTTTGTTCCGGTACCACTATAAGCAGGGCTGCTGGATAGGATACGCGCCTTCCTGTGTGCTCTGGTAAGGGTCCCTGGTCAGGTGGTCTGAAGGCTATAGTCAGCAATACGTGGGGCTACGAATTAGTTTTCCCTTCTGGGCTCAGTGGGAGAAGCACTCTGCCTGCCCACCTTTCTCTCAGCTATAGAGTTGGCGGGACATATGAATCCTGGTTTTCTTGCCAGCCCTTCTGCAGGGGCCACACTGCAGTGGGTGGGCTCTGACTAAGCTTTTTTTTTTCTGCCTGGGCACCCCAGGCTCCGGGGTGGGCCAAATTGCTCAACTGAGGACCTGAATTAGGCGGATCTGCACCCCACCAAGTTCCTTGATCAGACTGTGCCCGTGACTTGGTTCTACAGATGAGCAGAGCCACTAGTTAAGACAAATTGGACTCTGCAAGTAGGAACTAGGTTTGCCAAGATCAGAGTGCTGGTTGTTGGAAGCTCCTCCCCACTTCTCCCAGTGGTTGAACTCCACACCTGCAATCCTCGTGGGGCAAAACCAGAGTAGGGGCTCCCACAAAGCGACGACCCACAACTTGGGGGTGCTGAATATCACCCCTGGGCTCTCCTGTCCCTCCAGAAGCACCATAGATTCAGCATGGTGCTACAACAGCCTGGGCGAAGGGTGGTACATTTGGCATGTAGCCATTTCTCTTAGTGCAGTCTCTCCTGGTCTTGGATGCTTCAGCTTCACTCATGCTCATGTCCTAGGATTCTCTGAGTAGTTTGTTAGCCATAGCTGTTCTTTAGAAAGGGAGTGAAATCAGGAACTACTCATGTCACCATCTTGGTGATGTCACGTTCCTTTTTTTCTGTACCAAATTAATTTTTCTTCGGGTTTGATGGGGCTCTTGGCTGTCCCACTGAGGTGAGAGCAGAGGGAGGGGGTGCTGACCTATAATACGCTGTGTGTGCTGGCTTGCAGGTGACCCTGTGGAAGGAGTCTGTCGACGGGCAGTGGGTATGCATCAGTGATGTCAACAAGGGCCAGGGTTCCGTGTCCGCTTCAGTCACAGAGGGCCAGCAGAACGAGCAGTGACAAGACAGGCGGGGCCTGGCTCCCCACCTGCCAACTCCAGGACTGCCTCTTCCTGAGCCAAGTGACCAGACAGCTGGGAGGAAGAACTCCCAACTCCAACAAGATAACTTTCCCAGGAGTAGTTGAAACTGCAACCAGATTGATCATCTACCTTAAGGTGATTTGATATAGTTTGTCATTTACTGTTTAGCTGAGTGTGCTAATGTTATGAGGAAAGAACTTCAAAGGATCTTCAAATCTATTATTTTAAAATATTTTTGGCCATTTTTATGTACCTTGAGTTCAGGCATTATTTGGGGGGTTTTGTTTCCAAACTAATTAAACATTGCTTATAATTCTCCCTATGTCATCCTCCTGAAAAGCTCATTTTGACTCTTTTTGGTCATTGTGGTAGAGCAGAGGTATCCAACCTTTTGGCTTTTCTAGGCCACACATAAAACACACTAACACTAGTGATAGTTGATGAGCTAAATTAAAGAAAGGTCCATGCATAATTTTCATCATGTTTTAAGAAAGTTTATGAATTTATGTTGGGCTGCATTCAAAGCCATCCTGGGCTACATGCAGCCCATGGGCCGCAAGTTGCACAAGCTTGTGCTACAGCACTATTAAACCAAGACCCAAGTTCCTGTTGGCCTGGCTAAACCCCACCCATAAAGCAGGTCAGTCACTGTGTAAGTGTCCTGTGATTCAGTTTTTACAGAAGGTACTGTACAAAACACTGTGAAAGAAATGCTAGAGTTGGACTTCAGTTACAGGGATTGGAACCCCTAGCTCTGCTACTTTCCCAGTCTAGGTACATAAACATCCTCTCATTCTGTAGAATGAGACTAATAAAGACTGCTGTGCAGAATGGTTATAAGACTCAAATAAGCTAATGGACATAGGTGACTCAAAATGCCATGCAAATTCAGGGTAGTATTAACCAAACACAATAGTTAAGAGGCTGGCCAGAAAAGAGGGCATGATTAATTGACCCTGTTAGTGATCGGAGACCTGTGATGGAGGCCGTGGTTTTGGTCCTAATCAACCCTGAACCTGTTAGCAGAGGCCCTGGGACCCTCACCTCAATTAGCAGTCACAACAATAGCTATCATTTCCTGAGCCTGCTATGAGCTGGCACTACACTTAGATCTTGCACACATTAAGCAGCACAACAAACCTACAGGTATATACCCCAACTTTACTGAGAAACTGGCACGGAAGGTAAGAGACCTGCCCAGAGTTGTCCACTGCCAAGTGGAGAAGCCAGTGTTGAGTCCTGATCCATCTCAACTCCAAAGTGAGTACTCCAAAGTAGAATCAGGGAGGGAGTGTAGGGGCTCCTCAGCTATAATCTAGGGGTGGTAATCATACCAGATTTTTATATGAATGCACTCAGATGAAAAGAAAAGGTCGAGCCACTCACCTCAGGAAGCTGTGTGGACCCCTATTCTTCTACCTGCTCCTCATCCTTTGTTTCTCAGCAGCAAAACCCATTTTGAAATCATAGGTCATAATACATAAAATGGGAAAGGCGAAACTGTTTTGGTTGAAGTGAAGATAGCGAGGCCATGGCCTGGCCCACTCAGCCTCCCAAGTCATGCTGCAGAACCCAAGCCTTTGGAGAACAAAATGAAAACTGTTTCCTTCCGTTAGTCACATGAGAAAAGAAAGGCCCAAGAAGGCGCCTCTGCATCCATTTCTCAGTGGGCAGAGACTGCACTGAATTCTCGTTAGGTCTACATACACGTCTGCCTTCCCTAACAGACTGTGTCCCCCAAGGACAGGCCTGGTCTTCCTGATGATGGTGCCTGCTACTGTCAGTGGATGAATAATGGGAAGGGATTAGTCCCTTGTCACACACTGGGTTAGGGATAGGTCAGTGGGCTCCTGGCCATACGCTCTGTTTGTAGCTGACACCACTAAGGATCAGTTAAGATAACCTGGAGATAAATAAAATTACCACCATCAACAGTTTGTGCTCAGAGTGGTAATACATTAGCCATTCCTGGGGTAAGGAAAGCCCCTCAAATTGGTTACCATGAAACGGGCTAATACTAAGCCAGTGTCAGCTGACACACTATGGAAATACTGTGTCAACCTTCAGGGCAGTTGCCACCATAAACGAAATGGATGTAAGAGTAAAAGGCAGAGTTCTGGCTAGGGCGAGATGGCAATAGTAGCCACAGTAATTTTTAATCCGTTCACAAAAACAAAGCAATGAGCCTATCAAAAGCAAATGACAGAAAACATTGGAGTAGTCCCTTGAACCACTGAATGTGGAGATGCAGTGCCACACCATTCACAGCCAGAATACCTGTGTTGGAACAGCATAGGGGCATCACCCTTTGAGCCAGGTAACCCAAGAATTACCATCAAATATTCATCAATTCAGAATAGAAAACAGCAAGTCAATGAGAACAACTGTCAAAACTAGAAGTTTCACAGGCTTTCGTGTCTAGATGACTTCAGAAAGACTACAGTGGGGTTTTCCATTTCCACATATGAAGGATTAACAGCTCTGAGCCATGTTCGGGAGAAGGGAAACAATTGAGGGGAGTACCACAATTGCCCCTGCTTACTGCCTAGAGGCAGCTTCCAGGGCAGGGAAAACAATCCAGAATGTGGTGGTCTTACTGGGTTAAAGAGACAGATCAGAGTTCAAGAAGGCTGTGCTAGAACTTAGGAGCAGAGTACCAAAGAGAGAGCTGCCAGAGATTGGCAGCAGCAGCTCACAGTTTTTGACCTGGTACTAACTGACATTTATGAAGGGTGACACTCTTCATGACCAGAAAGCAATGGACCGGACAATTCCTAGAAACTCAGAAGAGTGGTTTTTCTCAAAAACTAGAGTGGAGCAATTTAGGGCACTGGGTAAAATCCTAAGAAAGTTCATGCCTTACTAGTAGATCTTAAATTAGGTCTAGAGTAGCCTGCTCTGGCTCTTAGAGGCAAGGATGTCTCATCCACAAATAACTACACTTTGTGCCAAATCAAAGCCCAGCCTCTTTAAAGGAGTAACAAAATTCACTTGACAACATCGAATTCGCAAGGTCCAGCAGCCCATCCAAAATTACCAGCATACAAAGGAGGAGGAAAATAATTCCCCATAACCAGGAGAGAAAAACCATTAATAGACACAGACCCAGAAATGAGGTCATGGAATTAGCAGATAAGGACCTTGAAAACATCTATTATAAATATGTTCAAGACTGTAAAGGAAAATGATATAAAAAATGTTGCAAATGGAATTTCTAGAAAAATTCAGTTATCTGAAGTGAAAAATACAATGGATGGGAGTAAAAGCAAATTAGACACTACATGGTAAAGATTAAGTTTGAAGACAGCAATAGAAACTATACGGGAGTTCCCTGGTGGTGTAGCAGCTAGGCTTTGGCACTCTCAGCGCTGCAGCCTGGGTTCGATTCCCAGCCAGGGAACCACTGAAAAAAAAAAAAAAAAGAAAGAAAGAAACTATACAAACTGAAGCAGAGAGAGAAAAGGGGACGTTGCCTAAAATGTGTAAACTGGAGTTCCCAGGAGAAAAAAAAAAACTTTTAATAGGAGTAGTGAGACATAAAAAATATTTGAAGAAACAACAGCCAAAAGTTGAATTAAAACTATAACCCTACAGACCCAAGAATATTAGAGAACCCCAAGTAGAAGAAACAGTAAACACACACATGCATACACACACACACCCCTAATAGAACTACTGAAATTTTAAAAATTACACAGGCAGCCAGAGAAAAAGACTTATACATGCAGAGGAACAAATACAGTTGGCCCTCTGTATTTGCAGGTTTTGCATCTGTGGATTCAACCAACTGCAGATCAAAAATACTCAGGAAAAACTCCCAGAAAGTTCCAAAAATCAAAACTTGAATTTGTCACACACAAAACACTATGCTGAATCCACATGAATGAAGTGATGTACAGGCATACCTTGCTGTAGCCTATATGCTAATACAGGTTGCATGCAAATACTACCTACACCATGTTACATAAGGACTTGGCCATCTGCAGATTTTGGTTATCCACAGGGGACCTGGAACCAATGCCCACGGATAGTGAGAGATGACTGTACAAGAATGTTGGCCAATTTAGCAGAAATTAAGCAAACCATAAGACATTAACATCTTTAATATGCTGAAAGGAAAAAAGTCAGCCTATAATTTATACCTAGTGGAAATATCTTTTAAAAATAAAGGTGAGAGACTGGCATCAGCATGATGGCAGAGTGAAACAAACCCTTTGTATCTCCTTGTAAATTTACAACTAGTTGGACTTCTTTAACCTAACAACAATCAGTTCCAGTGCAGAACACACCAGGACACCTGAGACCCACAAGTCAATAAATCTGAAGGTGGGTGTATTGGCACGCATAGTACAGAGGAAAACAGTGCCCACAGAAGCAGCTCCCAGGCTTCCATCACAGAGTCCCCAGCTATAGCAAATGCAGTAGCATGGAGGAATTGGGATGTGGTCCCCACACCACAGCTGGTACAGGGTAGGGAGAGGGGCAGCAACAGTGTCAGCACCCCAGAATCTGGCTCTCTCCCCTGACTGCAGCCAGAACCCAGTAGCAGCAGCAAAGGTGCATCTACGGCCTCCCACGGTGCCAGCAGCCATAGAGAACCAGGTTGTTGCACTACACGCTTGCAAACCGGCCTTCCCCCACTTGCCATGTTCCTTCATCATGGTAGTGGTGCCCTGAGACCCAGGCAACCTGGACACAGTGAGGGAACCCACCACACAAGAAGGTGACTCTCACGACTACAGTGACGATGCCACCACCACCACTACCACCACCACCAACAACAACAACAACCATGACCCTGGAGTTGCAAGTAATGCAGGTAAGACAAAACCAAAGCTTGTACTATAGTATGACTGACTGGAAAACGAACCAAAGGCAACTTGCTGAGTTGTTAAAATGGTACCTAAATATTAATAAGAAAGACACTTCAAATGTGCCAGCAAAGGAGCAATCTCTCAGGTACCATAACGACCAATGTAACTCGGTAACACATGAAGAAAATGACAAGTCTCCAGAATCCAAACTCAAAGTCATGGAAGATTGTGATCTAAAAGAATTTAAAATAGCAGTCATGAAGAAATTCAATGAGATATGAGAAAACTCAGGTAGTTCAGTGAAATCAGGAATAAAATTAATGAACAGAAAAAGTACTAAAGAGATTGAAACTACAAGAAAGAAACAAGTTCTAAAGCTGAAAAACTCAATAAATGAGATGAAAAATTAGAAAGCACTGGAAATACAGCAGACCATATGGAAGAGAGAATTGGCAAGTTCAAAGATAGAAATCTAGAAATCAATCAGGTGGAAAAGGTGAGAGAACTAAGATTTTTAAAAATGAAAGAACTACAAGAACCATCTGACTCCATTAGAAAGAGCAACGTAAGAATAATGGGTATCCCAGAAGGAAAAGAGAGGGAGAAGAGAGTAGAGAGCCTATTCAAAGTAATAACTTGATGTGAACTTCCCAAACTAAGGAAGGAACTGAACTTTCACATACAAGAAGCTAATTATCTCAATGCAAAATCACCTTCTCTAAGAGACATTATATTAAAACTGTCAAAAGTTAATGAAAAAGAAATCTCGTGTTATATGAAAGGAGAGAAGGTTAGCACTCCCCTTGATGAGGATTGAAGAGGCCCTTGGGCCTAACAACACGCATACGGTTAAGGCATTGCCACCTACTTGGTGGCATCTAACCATCGTTTTTAGCAAGAATAAATGAATGGGACTATATCAAACTAAAAAGCTTCTGCACAGCAAAAGAAACCATCAACAAAGCAAAAAGCCAACTGAATAGGAGAAAATATTTGCCAATAACGCATCAGATAAGGGTCTAATATCTAAAATATATAAAGAACTAATATGACTTAACAACAACAACAAAAAAACAAACAACCCAATTAAAAAGTGGGCAGAAGAACTAAACAGACACTTCTCCCACGAAGAAATACAAATGGCCAGCAGACATGAAAAAATGCTCATCCTCATTAGCTATCAGGGAAACGCAAACAAAACCACAATGAGAATGGCTGTTATCAACAAGACAAGGGATAACAAGTGCTGGAGAGGATGTGGAGAAAAAGGAACTCTGGTACACTGCTGGTGGGAGTGCAAACTGGTACAACCACTGTGGAAGGCAATGTGGAGGTTCCTCAGAAAATTGGGAATGGAGTTACCATATGACCCAGCAATCCCCCTTCTGGGTATCTAGCCAAAAACCTTGAATACCTTAGTCTGCAAAGACTTATGTACCCCAATGTTCATCGCAGCGATGTTCACAGTGGCCAAAACATGGAAACAACCAAAGTGCCCTGCGACAGATGACTGGATAAAGAAGCTGTGGTACATATACACAATGGAATATTACTCAGCTATAAGAAAAGATGAAATATTGCCATTTGCAACAAAATGGATGGACCTGGAGATCATCATGCTTAGTGAAATAAGCCAGACAAAAAAAACAAAGAACTGTATGACTTCACTCATATGCGGAATATAAAACTGAAAGCAACAAGGAAAAAAGAAATGAACAAACAAACAAATAACCCATGGACACAATAGTTTAATGTTTATTTGGGGACCAGGGGGTTAGGGAGGGGAGAAAGGGGAGGGGGTGGGAGAGGAGGGAGGGGAAGCTAAATATAAAGTGATGGAAAGATAAGTCACATTAGGTGGTGAACTTATTACACAACAATTTGACAATGCACTGTAGAATTGTATGCCTGAAACCTATGTAATCCTTGCTAACAGATGTCACCCCAATAAGTCTAACAATAAAAATGAATTAAAAAGAAAAAAAAAAAAAAGAAAAATCTCAAGAAAGCTAGGAGGAAAAGAGTTACCTACAAAGGAAGCCCCATAAGGTTATCAGACTTCTCAGCCAGGAGAGAGTGGAATGATTATCATGAAAATATTGAAATACAGAAACCATAATAATATATCCAGCAAAACTATCTTTCAGATAAGGAGAAATAAAGGCTCTCCCAGACACATAAAGCTAAGAGAATTTACCACCACAGATCTGTATTACAAGAAATGTTGAAAGGAGCTCTTCTACCTGAAACAAAAAGATAAAGTACACAAACATTGAGTAAGGTGACAGACACACAGAAGCAGAAAAATTAAACAGCTAAATATAACGTAAAGGTTAAAGGAGAAAAAGCATTAAAAATAGCTATTTCAATTTGGTAATGCACATAATAACATAAAAAGGACTGTTTTATCTATGAGACATTTTATACAAACTCATGGTACCCACACACACACACAAAACCCAGAGATGAGACACAAAACATGAGAGAGGAAAACACAGAAAACACTAAACAAAAACAGAAATACAAGGGAACAAAAACCATGGAGATACAGATCAATCAGAAAACAAGATAAAATGGCAGTCCTAAACCCTCATATATCAATAATCGCCCTAAATGTAAATGGACTGAACTCATCAATCAAAAGACAGAGTAACTGGACAGATTATAAAACAAGACCCAACTAAACGCTGCTTTCAGGAGATCCATCCCAACTCCAAAGACAAACATAAAGCTCTAAGTGAAGGGGTGGAAGATGAGACTCCAAGCAAATACTCGTAGCAGCGAGAGAAAAGCGTGTGCAGCCGTACTTTATTAGACAAAGCAGATTTCAAGACAAAAAGGTAGTGAGACAGAGATGGACACTTCATAATGATTAAGGGGGCAATTCATCAAGAAGACATAACATTCATTAATGTATATGCACCCAACTTAGGAGCACCACAATATATAAGGTAAGTATGTCCAACCTGTGGCCCGCAGGCTACATGTGGCCCAGGACAGCCTTAAATGCAGCCCAACACAAATTTGTAAACTTTCTTAAAACATTCTGAAAATTATGCATGGACATTTTTTTAGCTCATCAGCTATCATTAGGGTTAGCGTATTTATGTGTGGCCCAGACAATTCTTTTTCCGAGTGGCCCAGGGAAGCCAAAAGGTTGGACACACTTGATTTAAAGCAATTATCAACAGACCTAAAAGGAGAAATAGACAGCAACACAGTGACAGTAGGAGGCATTAACACTCAACTTGACACCAATAGGTAGATAGATCATCTTGACAGAAAGTCAACAAGGAAACACTGGCCTTAAATGACACATTAGACCAGATGGACTTAATAGTTGTTTTCAAAACTCTCCATCCCCGAGCAATAGAATACATTCTTCTCAAGTACACATGGAACATTAGCAAGGACAGACCACATGCTGGGACACAAAACACGTCTCAATGAATTTAAGAAAATGAAGCATCTCTTCTGCCCACAACAGTATGAAACCAGAAATCAACTACAAGAAGAAAGCTGGAAAAATCACAAATATGTGGAATTTAAACAACATGCTAATGAACAACTATTGGGTCAATGAAGAAATAAAAGAAATAAAAAAATACATAGAAACAAATGACAATATAACATACCAAAATCTTTGGGATGAAGCAAAAGCCATACTAAGAGGGCACATTTTAGCAATACAGGCTACCTCAAGAAACATGAAAACTCTCAAACAATCTAACATTACATCTTAAGGAACTAGAAAAAAAGAACAAATGAAGTCCAAAGTCAACATAAGTTATAAAAATTATAAGGAAAATTATAAAAATCAGAGTGGGAAAAATGGAATAGAGAATAAAAAGACATTTAAAAAGACTAATAAAAGCTGATGCTTTGAAAAGATAAACAAAATTGACAAACTTTTAGGTACAATCACTAAAGAAAAAAAATGAAACTCAAAATCAGAAATGACAGAAGTTACAACCTATATCACAGAAATGCAAAAGTTTATGAAAGGTTATACAACACCAATTAGACAACCTAGAAGAAATGAACGTTTCTTAGAATCATATACCCTTCCTAGATTGAATCATGAAGAATTAGAAAATCTGAACAGACCAATCACCAATAAGGTTAAACAGTAATCAAAAACCTCCCAAAAAACAAAGAACCAGGTGCCTTTACTGGTGAATTCTCCCAAACATTCAAGAAGATTTAGCACCTATCCTTTTCAAATTCTTCCAAGAAAACTGAAGAGGAGGAAATGCTTCCTAACATTTTACAAGGTCAACACTACCCTGATACCAAAAGCAGGTGAGAACACTGAACACACACACACACACACACACACACACACACACACACGGGTCGGGGGGAGAATTACAAGCCATTAGCTCTAATGAGCATATATGCATAAATTCTCAACAAAATATTAACAAATCGAATACAATAATTTATTAAAAGGATCAGACACCACAATCAAGTGGGATTCATTCCAGGGATGCCAGGATGCTTCAACACTCACAAATCAATCACAGTGACACTCCACATTAACAAAATGAGGGATAAGAATCATAGTCATATCAACAGATGCAGAAAAAGCATTTGACAAGACACAACATCCATTTATGCTAATAATACAGAAAGGAATAATAGAATTTTAAAAATCACTACTTGTAATCCCTAATAATTAATGGATGTAGACAACAATTATTAATGGAATAAAGTCCATTAAGTGAAAACTTAATGGGGAACTTTAAAATGAACAGGATCATGTAACAACACTTGAACCAACCGATAAATCTTATTCTTAAAACTTCAGTAGAAGTGGAAGCCAGCAAACACTGTATGCCTTGTAATGGAATTCAATAGTAAGTTCACAACATCAACAATGAAGTATTCTTATCAAAAGGTAAAAGTTGAATCCTTCCTATGTGTAACTACCAGTTCACAGAAAGCAGTGGGGAAATAGGAACAAAGGTAAACAATACCACAAGGAAGTGATCAGCCAAGTCTGGAAGGTGGTACGAGAGACTGCTGGAGACTTAGAGAGACTTAAGAGATACATCAACCAAATGTGCACTTTGGAGCCTGATTCAAGTATACCAGCTACGCATTTTATCTGTTAAAGATATATGCTGAAATTTTTACAGCTGAAATTACATGATTGCTGGGGTTTGCTTTTACATTACTTCCCCCTCCCCCCCCCAAAAAAATCCTGTGTGTGGGATAAATAGATGAAGCAAGATGTTAATAAATGTTGAAGTTGATGGTAGATGCTTGAAGACTCATTATATTACTCTACTTTTTTTTTATGCTTGAAATTTTCCAAAATAATAAGTTAAAATACATATGGAGGGAGTTTATCTTCCATATGGCCAAACTTTCTTCTGGAAGCAAGCATTATTTTAAAATCAGAAAGGAACTGCCTGATATACTTGTGAAAATACACTTCAGACCTACTGGATCAGAACTGGAAGATAAGCATAAAGTAATCTGCATTCTTACAGGCTTCCCTGGTGCAGGTCAGCACAGGTCTGCAGCCAGCAGTTGAGATTACATGGCCATGAAGGCCTCACCCTGAGATCCTATGGCTCTTAGTGGCCCCTTGACCAAGGCTGTACTACCTGCAACTCTGAGAAGTTTCAGCACAGTGGTGGAGACAGGCATCGCATTCCTGGGTTTTGAGGGATTCATATACAGTAAGAAACAGGGTAGAGAGAAAGGGAAGTATGCCCAGAGATTGGAAGCATGAGAAGCGGGGACTGGTGTGAAGTAGACTTCTCCAGGATTAGAAAACTGGGCATATTTTAAAGCTGAGAGAAGATGCAGGAGAGACAGACTTAAGATAGGAAAGAGACAAATCGTTGGGGCCCCATGATGGTGTAAGAGAAAAGCCCCAGTAGGAGAGGCTTGGTCTGGACAGAAGGGTGAAAGTAGAGCATGGCTGAGGTTAGGGAAGTTTTAAGAGTGACATCCATGATTATCTAGAACTGTATTGTCCAGTATAGAAGCCATGAGCCACATGGAGTTATGGAGCACTTAAAACATGGCTAGTCTGAATTGGTGTGTGCTGTACAAATAAGACATGCAAGACTTTGAAGATTTCAGTAAAAAGAAAACCAATGTCAAATACCTCATTAATCATTTTTATATTGATTGCATGTTGAAGTGATAATATTCTGAAGATATTAAAATGGATTGTTAAAAATGATTTCACCTGTTTGCTTTTTACATTTTTTAATGTGACTCCTAGGAAATTTAAAATTACATATGAGGCTCTTATTTGAAACTGACATCTCCATTGAACAATGTTGACCTAGAAGTTATGGAAGCCAGAACTAGGAGAAAAAAGAAACCCCATCACAAAGTCCTATCTCAAAAAATAAAGCCTCTTTGTACAACCAACAACTCCAGAATCTGCCTCATTCAGACTGAGGTATAGGCAAATTGATGAAAAAATGCTTGCTAAGATAGCTATTAATAATTATAGTACAATTATAGTGAAAAGTATATAATTTGTTCTCAGACACCATTTACGTATAGCGATGACATAGTGACAATGAGTGCTTCTCATCCATTCATTAAGGCAGGCCCTCAAGGCCCTGCAATGGCAAGGAAATCACAACCAGCAAGCCATCCAGAGGGAGGGTGCGTGCCGAGCACCTACTGGGCTGTGAGGAGGGTGCAGAACAGGGAGGTGCCAGCCTTGCTTTGCCCACACTTGAAAGGAATGCAATCCCCAAGTCCAAGGACTTCCTCCAGACCCCTCCTGGTCCAGCTTTATGGGCATTTACCACCCCAGGCCTGTCCCCATTCCACTGTGAGTGGGCAGTGAGATCCTTTGTGGGTGCCACTCCCTTCGCCCTCAGTGGTTCTGCCATCAGTCCGCTGTCCCTCCCTCCCCAACCAGCCTCGACTCTGTGGTATGTAGTCAGGGTGGTTTCCATCACACCGGCACAATAACACGGCGCGTGTGGGTGTTTGCTTGCTGGTGGTCTTATCTAAGATCAACACTGGTAGCTCCTGCCTCCAGAGGCCTCCCACGTCAGGATTAAGCAGAGGCTTCATGTCTCAGTAGGTGCCTGGTCACCATAGTTCGGCTTTGAGGGGTTTTGTTGTTTTTTTTTTTTTTGGGGGGGGAGGCGGTTGGAGATGGGGGGAGCTCTGAAAAAGCTGCAAGTCCTCTCTGAGGGCTCAGATTTCTCCCCTCCCTTCTCTACTCTTCTCGACCCAGAGTCAAGAGGTCTACATTCAGGTGGCTGATAGGGTGAAGGGCTCCTGGTGACATGCTTACACTCTGCTGGGAGTGAAGGACTCCGCCTTTGGCCCTCGCCGTGGCTGGTAATGAGATGTTTTGCAGCAGGAGGAACTTAGTCCCCCACATTCTGTTGAGGGGTTATCCAGCCTCTCCTGGGTCTCACCATCCCCAGAATCTCCACAAAGGTCCAGTGCCCCCTGAAGGCAAACTTCAAGTCGGGTGGTCATTTGACAATCAGCTGTCCTACAGTCTGAAGGTCCTCCTAACTGGTTTCTTGCCCTATCCCATCCTGCTTGGAACACACTGACTCTCCTGAATATCATGATATACTTCCCTGCTGTAAAAGAGCACTGGACTAGGAGTCAGGAACACACCTGGGAGTCCCAGCACGGCCTCTGATGGCTGTGTGGCTTTGGAGAAAGTATGGTCCATTTAGCATTCAGTTTTTCTTCCAGTGAAATAAAAGGTTCAGCATCCTGGGTCTTTTTAAGATCTTTCCAACTCTCATTATTCTGTCACTCTTCTATTCAAGAATCTTCTGTGGCCTCCCTCCTACAAATAAAGCCCAAAGTTCTTGTGCTAGCACCTCTCAAAACAGTACACAACCTGACGCAGAACCGCCTTCTAGGCCTTTCCTTATGACCCCCACCCACCATTGCCACCATCCTCCAAGCCACAGAGCTCTCTCACTGTGGCCCCAAATGCTCTATACCCATGCCTTCTGCTTGCTTCACTCACGCCACTCTTACAGCAACGCCCTCCCTCCACAGTCCTGCTCCTGCTCCACCACCTGCCTGAGACGAGTTCCTCCTCTGAAATGCTACGACGTCTCAGGAGTCACTGCCTGGGCATCCCATCAGATGAAGCACTCCAGTCAGGTAAGGAATCCCCGCGAACGCTGTTTAATTCTTGGCCCAGGAGCATGGGACCACTGCACATGCTTGTAAGCCCTACAGCCTGGCACAAAAATATCTGCCGTCTGTATGATACCTTTACAGGTTATAAAGGATTTTCATACCAATCACCTTATTTAATCCTCAGAGCCACTCTGAGAGGCAGACCTGATGCAAGGGGATTGGTAGCGATCTGCCTCGGGCCAATCAATGTATGGTTAATTACCTGTGCCAGTACTAGGTCACAGCTCTTCTGCCTCCAGGTTCAATCTGTTCCCTCAGAACCTGACTGGGAGGACGGGAGGCAAGCCCACATGTTAAGAAATACCAAGCCAAGCAGTCATCATGTATCACCCAGAAGGAATAACTGAGGTTTAGCCATGTAAGGACTGAAACAATCCTTAATTGCTCCCTGGAGGACAGTTAGGAGCTTGTGCTGCCGCCCATCCCAGCAGTTTCCTCTTCTATAAAATGGGATTTCACTCATTGGGGAGGCATAGGAATTACATGAACCAGACTCCCCATGTGCTGGACGTTTGAAGGAGCCAGAGCAGCATCAGTCACAGAACAGCAAGCGTGGGGCTCTTGGAGATCTAGTGACCATAACCTCATTCCATCCAGGAAGGATGGGGGTTTCAGCAAGAGGAGCAAGCCAAGGTCACCAAGCAGCAAAGTCGCCCCAGACCCCTCAGCTACTCCCCTCCCTCCCACCTAAACCAGGGCCAGCCTCACTTGGGGACAGCTGGAGCAGATGGGTCACCCAAGCCAACCCAGCAATCTCTCATCATTGTTGATCTCTACCCAGAGGACATGAACATCTTTAGTTCCCAAGGAATGTAAATGAGTCCCTGGGAGCTAGGCTGCCCTGAGATAAGGTTGCTGGTTTCAAACAAACACAGGGCTTCCTATATAAGGATCAGCCAGCCACCAGGCACCACTGCCACCAAGAATTCCAGGTAGGCACCCTGTGTGCGTGGGGGGGGGGGGGGGGGGGGGGCGTCTCCTCGGGGGTTTAACTTTCTGTGACTGCTGGCTGTTCACAGGCCCATCTGAACAAAGGGGAGAGTGCACAACCTGGGGTAGTCTGACTGCTCAGAGACACAGCCGTGCTTAGGAGCTGTCCCAAGTCCCCCATGTCTCCTGTCAAGAAACTTGGCACAAGTTCCTTGAGGGTTGGGACAAATATGCAGTCTCACTGACAAGGGTTCTTCCCTGAAGGAACAGTCTTGGAAGAGAGGGCACACGCATTCTTCATTCTCTCCAACCTTGTAAGCAGGGGCAGAGGGAGCCCCGCTGACAGGGATGGGAAGAGCCCTATTCAGCAGTTGCCATCCCAGGTCCAAGTCTCTCACCTTGTCCGCTAGGTTCCTATCTACGAGGTAAGGGAAGGGGAGGGGAGGCGAGACGAGAGTACGATGCCTGCAAACCCTTTCTCCTCCAGACCCATCTGTCCCCACCCAGCTGAGGCCATGCCCTCCCTGGGGACCATCTGCAGCCTGCTGCTCCTTAGTGTGCTCTGGGTGGACTTGGCCATGGCAGGATCTAGCTTCCTGAGTCCTGAACACCAGAAAACACAGGTAAGACATCTCCTTACAAAGCCCCATGTTCTGACTAGGGTATCTCCAGCACTGCCACATAGCAGCTGGATGTGCAACCTGGGCAGTGGCTCAACCTCTCTGGGCTTCAGTCTTCTCCTAGAGCACAAAGGACTCTGGGTCTGATCACAGGCCCATACCTTTCTGTTTCTGCAAGGAGATGGGGGCTTAGGGCCCTAAAGAGAACACCTTCTCTCTTCAACAGAGAAAGGAGTCCAAGAAGCCACCAGCCAAACTGCAGCCCCAAGAACTTGAAGGCTGGCTCCGCCCAGAAGATGGAAGTCTGGTGGAAGGGGCCGAGGATGAGCTGGAAATCCGGGTTGGTTCCTCTGTAGTTTTAAGCTTTTGTGGCACTAGAGGGGATGCGGGAAGGGGAGGCCAGGGGAAGCTGGCTATCAACAGGGGCCCACTTACCACTCAAGAAAAGTAAAAAAGCACTTGAACAGCTGACTCTGCACTAGACTCTACATGGTCTTTGCCCATCAAGAGGCAAACATCTAAGAGACGTAACTTTGCTACAGCAGAATGGGAAGGCACGTGAAGCTACGAGCAGAGGAGAGAGGGGGCACTAGCAGACACCAGGAGATTTCAAAGGGTGCAGCAAACAGGATGCCCAGAGATGGACATCCAGGAAGACATGGCTGGTTAGAGACTGCAGGTGTTTCCTGCAGAAACGACGTTTTGGTTGGCTCTGAGCCCTCTCAGAGCTTACCTAGGGCTGGGGTGCACTGGCAGCCAGCACTCACTGAAGTCTGTCTGCAGGTGAGGACAGGCCAGTCCTAGTCCCAAACTTTGCATGGGACAAGGAAATAGTTTAGAGATAAATGGAGGACTGAGAGAGAGGGGGAGTAAAGGGGTTCATAGGATTATTCAGTACCTTCCTGAAAGGCTGGCTGAGGTTCAGGAAACCATTTAGGTGGCAATAGACACCCCTATGTAGAGAAACCAGAATTCCCCTGGGGTAGTACTTAATAATGGCAATTATTGTGCTGCTATGCCTGTGGCCCATGATCTCATTTACAAACTGTTTTACCCAACGTAATTCCAACAACATGTCAAGTAAGTGCACTGCTGCCCTCATTTTATAGATGAGGGAGAAGTTCAGACAAATGAATTCACTTGCCTGAGGTGCCACAGCCAGTGGTGCGACAGAGGTGGGACTCAAGGTCAGGGCTGACTCCAGTCTCCAAGCCCTCTTTTCCTCCTCACTGGTCTGGCAAACGGTGGATAGTGACTGAGGAAGCGCATCTCTTCCAGCCTGACCAAAGCAGCTGCAGTGTGTCCTGACTTGGCCTTCCTCTAACTATCCACCAGCCTCTTCTTCCATTAAGGATGAACTTCCCGACCCATGCTCTCTGACCCTCACCAGAACTAGAAGTTCTTCCTCCCCACCACGTGTCAGACCCCTCCACCCAGCACATTCCCACTTAATGGCTACAAATCCTTAAACTAAAACCAGGGAACTTTCCTGGTGAGGTTGCCAGCTCCAGCAGCTGGTAGTCAATCCAGCAAGAGGAGCTCTCAATTAGCCCAAGTGGGGAAGAGGTTTCAGCGACCCACGACGACTCACGGCAGGGCTGGGACAAAGCCGTGGAGGAAATGGCTTACAGTGCCTCAACTAGAACCAGACTTCAGAAATGTTTGGGGCTGCCAGAGGCAGGGTGGGGCAGGAGGCCTGCACACTGACAGCAGAGCTCTGGACCCTCCCACCCTAGGGTTCCACTTCTCTCATTGCAGGCCCATCCACTTCCCCCAAATGTGAGCCTCTTAAAATCAAGTTTCACCTGGAAGACTTCTGAAATCAAGTCCTACTGACTCCCCCAGCCTGACTGAACAGATGAGACACTGAGACCAAAGGGGCTTGTCAGGTCTCCTGACGTTGCTCTCTCAACCAACCGTCACCAGGCTGCCTCATTACTCTGCTGCCCAGTTTCAGCCCACAGGCCCCTGGATCAGTTCCTCAGAAGTATGTTTCAGGTGATCTGACCACCCCACACTAGCCACAGGGGTTGAAGAAAAATGAATCTTTACTGAAGGAAGGGAACAGGAGGGCCCAATTCCTTAAAAATAAATCAGGTTATTTCCTACTCACTCCAGCCTCACAGAGACCAGAGGGGAAGGAAAATTGTTCTAACAGCTTCTCTGGGCATGTTTGCTTATCTGTAAAACAGGAATGACTGTACTGCCTGCCTGGAGGGGAGGTCTGGAGGGCTGGATACAATGCGGGGGCAGGCGCTCAGCCCTGCCTGGCACAGGGAAGGGCTCCATGCCAGGTGCTGCTGCAGCTCAGCGACTATAAGAATGGACTTAAGAATCCTGCAATCCAATCCTTGACCACCAAGTCTTTTCAAGTCTCAGATAACTATTTAACGTCTCTGGACCTCTGCTGCTTTACCTGAAAATAAGGATAACACCCGGAGGGGTCAGAAGGACCAATGACAGAGGGTCTGCTCCTGCACCAAGACTCCTCCACTGACTCCTTAAGACAACTCAGTGACCACAATGGCTAGCTAGGTACTACTGAGGCAGCTCCTGGATGAACAGACATAAAGACACAGTCTCTCTCTCAAGGGAATAAACCATGATGTGACTGCAGAGCTTCTTCCCATTTCCCCAAAGTTTTTACCTCCAATGAATCATCGCACAGAATGCTGACAAGTAGAGAAGACGGGGCACTCTCCCGGTGGAAGGGAAGAAACGAAGGCGAAGAAGAAAGGACTTGGTTCAGAGTGTCTTTTCTAGGAAAAGGCCAGCTTCCTCTCTGACTTTGCACAGAACAAGGAGAGGCCTGTGCATATGAGAAAGAGCACCTGGGAAGGGAGAAAGAGGCCGGGCAGCAGAGTGGGTGGAGCCCATCGCCCGGGTCAGTACTAGGTACACAGGGTAGACCCTCTGCCTGCCAAGTCACCCTGCCAAGGCCTGAAATCCCACCATTGGCGACTCACTCAACTTTGTCTTCCAAAATTACTGGGGTGGGGGACTTGATCTAGGGGCCCCCACAGCTTTTATCAGCAACCTCCTTGGAGGTAGAGTGCAAGGTAAGTCTCTTGAAGATAGAGAGCAGGGTGGGCAGTAAGAATGGGCCGAAGGCAGGGCAGCCCAGCTCAGCTGTCCCTCAGTGGCCCCTACTGGGCCACAGACCCCTCTCCCTCCCTGCCCATTGTGAGACCCTGAGAGTGCAGGGCCTCCTTTGGGATGGGGGTATACCTGAGGCAGGGGTGGGATGGTGTGACCTCTGACACCTCCTGAGTCCTTCCTGCCCCTCCTCCTAGTTCAATGTCCCCTTTGATGTTGGAATCAAGCTGCCAGGGGCCCAGGACCAGCATGGCCAGGCCCTGGGAAAGTTTCTTCAGGACGTCCTGTGGGAAACGGTCAATGGTAAGTCCTTGCCCGGGTCTGGTCAGTTGAGTCCCAAGTGTGAGCCCACACTTCGGGCGACACAGAGAAATTTTCTTCCCCAACCCCTGCCTCTCTGAGAGCTTCTAACTCCTCATTCCCAAGTATCAGAAGGACAGTAAGCAGCTCAGAAGGGTTGAATGGGTTTTGTATTCAGAAGACAGACACTATGTTGCAAGAACTAGCACACTCACTAGCTTTGGGGCCCTGGTGAGCCCCAAGTTCCTTCACCATGAAATGGAGCTAACACACTGTGAGAGTATAAAATTATTTGGTTTAAAGCGCCTTTACTGTATGACCTTACTTCCTAAACAAGAGACATCAGTGTGATAGCTGCACTCAGAATAGGCCCCACGGCCAGGTCAGCAGCCTTCCAGTTTTGCCTGACCCGCTTCTTCCTGATTGCGGAGGCAGGCGCCTGCCTATAAAGCTCTTTCCTCATCAACATGGCATCACCCCCACCCCACCCCACCCCCCAGGGGAGGGGGGCAGAGAAGAGCACTCAGCCTGTGGTGCATAAGGAGACCACACCTCAGAACTTTGCATTGACTTGCTCAAGTCACAGAGCCCGCACTCCAAGGCCATGCTTCCCCCTCATCACAACACACCCGCTTCAATGCTACCACTGGGGACCAAAAGCCATTGTGGGTGGCACTCACTGGACGGCAAACTCAAAATTTTGACTTGGCCTCTTGCTTTTCAGAGGCCCCGGAGGACAAGTGACCATCCACAACATGTCCCAGCTCTTTCTCCTCCTCCCACCCTGAGAAGAGCTCACCTGGTGTTAGACTGCTTCTACAACTCCCAGCTCTGAGTGGTATTAGCTTAGGAGCTGAATAAATATTCAATCTGTGTGCTGAATGTTCAAAATGAAAATTATTTTACCAAAGAGGAAAACATCACATTTCACTGGAAAAAAATATTGGTGTGTGGTCAATGGGAAGAGAAAGAAAAGATACATAGCAAGGCAGGTATGAATACTTAGCAAACAAACTAGCCCAACTCATACAAGCAGAGAGACTATTGGGGGATGCAGGAAGAGAATGGAGGAGGAAAAAAGGAGGGGGAGAGGGAGAAAAGGGGAAGGAGAGAGGGATGGGAGGGATGGAATGAAAGAAAGAAAAGACAGTTCTTTTAAATATCAGATTCTTAAAAAAATAAAAAATATATATCAGATTCTTGAGTGCATCAGAGCCGCACTGGGAGATTATCAACAAGGACTGTGTGGACAAAAAACTGCAGGTGACATTATCAGAAAATCCACTGAATTAACATTCGAGATCAGAACAGGATGCTGGGAATGCCAAAGCATGAATCTGAAGTCGTATTAAGTGGGGTGCTAACAATGGCCACCTGCCACTGCTGGACAGGACTGAAACAGCAGCTTCTCCTTCCTCCTTGTCCACTCCTGGAGAGCTGGCAAAGCAGATGCCACTTCAGGGGGGCCATGCTGGCCATTGCCTTCACTGCCTCATTGATACCAGGCAGATGTCCCAAGACAGTTCAACTCACAGCTGAAAGGAGCCTTGACCCTTAAGTTCTACAACTTATTTCTAGTGACACCACCAGTCTTCCTGGGAGGAATGTTACTGATCAATCTTTACAGTTTAGCATGAACATGTGAACTGATTTCTGAGAGCTGGTGATGACAGATGGGTGAATCACTAAGGCAAAAAATAAGGAGGCTCCACAGAGAAGCACTGACAAACTGCCCGGTCAAACATAAGAACACCTGTTAAAAGTATGGACACCCCTCTGCTGAGAGGTGCAATAACAGCTACACTATGGAAAAACTTCTATCACAGGAGGGTTCTAGGAGCCAAGTATCTTCTTGAGTAAAATTCGGGCCACTTGGTAGTCAAGGCACAGCCCTAGAGGAACTAACAGCTGGCCAGATTTAGGAGGCACACCGGAACACAACTGCCATGCCTCAATGAGGAATGGCATGCAGTCTGTGGAACCTCACCACCATCTGGGCATCTCATAGAAATGCAGGATCTCAGGCCCCACCACTGCCCTACCATATCTGCATTTTAACAAGATCTCCAGGCCATTCAATGCCTTATAGACAGTGGCTTAGAGGCGACTGGGTCCCACTCAGGCAGCACAGCACTGCAGAGCCAGATCACCCCACTTGACACAGAACAGGTGTCGACTGTAGTGTAACTTACAAAATTCAGACCTGGCCAGGTGGGGCCCGCAACAAAACCGGAAACACACACAAAAAGGTATCCTGTTCTTTCTCTCACTTACCTTCTTCCCAGCGTTCTGATCCCAGCTCTGTCGTCAACTCCACGTCCATCCTTTGGGCAGAACGCGCGCGCGCATACATACACACACACACACACACACACACACACACACACTTCCATTTCTCAGATGACTAGACACCTGACTATATGACTACACAGTGACTTGGTTCAACAAGTCCTTGCTTCCAAAACCATATGGCTCTAAGTCTCAGTAATGATCACAGACTGAAACGTGTTACCACCATTGAAAGAATTTAAGATATTGAAGAGCAGGTAAACTAAGTGGGAGAAAGGAATTAGAACTGGAAGAAAATGATCTTCCTTAGCCCCCACGTAGCTAGCCCCTACTACCCAGCCTCCTAGCATTGAAGCCGAGGCCAACAAGCTGTCCTAGAGCTTAACCATATCCCAGCTCTACCCTTTAGCAGGGGTGCCACCCTGGTCACCACTAACCATGCCCACAGCCCTCTTTTCAAGAGCTAGAGAGGAGGATCCAAAGCTCAAAGTTGCCCAAGAAACCAACGGCTGATCCAGTGAAGCAGCAGGCATGGAGTGGGCTCAGGGGAGGGATGCCAGGCCCTGGCAAGAATTCTGGTCACCTGATGGCTCCCCCACACAAAGACAAAGGACAGAAGCGTTTTCTCCCACTTACTTAGGTCATTCAAGAAACAGATGTTAAGCACCCACTCTGGACCAGGCACTCTCACCTGAGGGTGACAGCATAGTGTGGAAAGCTACAGGCTTTAGATTCAGGCCTGAATTCGAATGCCAGCTGTATGACCCAGACAAAAAAACTGAATTTCTCAGGCTCCTCAAATGTAAAACACCTACCTCCCTGGGTTTCTATGGTGACTGAACACAGTATCTCCCACAGGGACACCTGGACATAGGAGGCATTCAATTATTCTAACAGCCACCATTTTTCACTGCATTCCTGCTGTGCACCCTGCACTATTCTAAATACTTCTATGAGATTAATGTAATTTCAGTTAATTTTCACAAGTCACTAGAGAGGACTAAAGTTCAGAGAAATTAAGTACCTTTCCTAGGTCACATGGACAATACACTGTCCACTCACATCCAGGGCTGTGGGGCTCAAGTCCATGCTTTTCATATCTGACAGCCTCTCAATCAGTGTCACTCCCATTGCCCTACTACCAAGGGATTCCCACTGTTTCTGTTTTTCATTTCCCTTCATAATACAATGAGTCAACCTGGAGGTGGGTGAGGACAATTTCAACAACTGGCAGAAATAAAACTCATCAAAGGAAAACAAGGAACATATTTCAGAAAACACAGCATTTCAAATACAGTCCATACATCACTGAAAAAAATCACTAACTTAGGTTCTAAAAATGGGGTGTATTTACCCTTGGGGTGAGCTATATACTTACTGGAGACAAAAATTCTCCTTATGAAAAACTTTTGTACCTAGTACATCAGTAATAATAGCACCTGTATTTAACTCATCATGCACCTGAAGATGTGTACTCAGAAATTCTCGTGATGACGTGCAAACAGAAGGATGGAGACTCACACTTAGCTACCTTCCTTAATCTGAATCCACTTTCAAACATCAATGATAAACGAGCATTTACAGGGATCACAGGGGCTGGTCGGCCACTGATCAGTAGTTCTGCTACTACCATCTTTGTTTGAGCCAGTTTTTTTAATCAGTGGATGTTTCAGTAGCCACCTGTCCTCATTGTACAAAAACAAGTGACACAAAAATGTAAAGTATTGATAGCAAATGATTAGTATTGGTCCTGAACTGCATACAGAAAAAAAAAAAGAAAAATGTAAACATCAGAAAAGCCAAGAGCAGCAGCAGCCACAGTCACTGAGAGGACAGGGCCAGCTGTGTCTCTGCACAGCTGAGAAGGAGCTGAGCCAACGTGAAGGTGTGCTGAAAATGCAGTCAATGACTGTCTCAAAGATGAGGCATCAACAGATTTCAAATGTGTTTAGTGTTCTTGAAACAGAGCCTTCCTTTTCACAGGTTACTTTTAGCTTGTGCACTGTGTTC